>JBCFYV010002881.1:0-32457 GCA_039000515.1 Timema cristinae | reverse complement strand
CTAACTACCCTCAATTATAGGGTAAGATATCTAACTCCAAAAACTCCTCGAGGGAACCTTATAAAACCATATATACTGAGTTTTAGCCTGATCAGTAAAATGATGTCGGCTTTAGTTCTGAATGTAGACCACAGGTGACGGCATCAAAACCAACACCGTTTCGGGGGAGAGGGGTTTACAATTATCAACATTTGGATCTTTCTTACAAAGCAAAGTACTTTCTTTTCAAGGTGTCGAGAGAAAGTAAAAAGTGTTATTTAGTAAAGATGAGCACAAATCATAGTCTTATACGCTTCAATGTGCAAACACATTTCTATACATTCTTAAAACTACTTTCAACTAAAGGCTCAATGGCACTATGGAGTAAAATAATCACAATTTAAGATGCAAAAAGTAGTAAATATTATATTGGCCACTTATGTAAGTTTTTGAGTTTATACAGTCATAATTTTTGGATATTGTATTTATTTTTAACCTATCAACTATAGTTATATAGTCTTATGAAGTGTGTTTAGTTAGAAACTGATGCATATTTGAGTTTTTAAACACACTTTAACAACTAAAGTGTTTTATTGAAACATACCTACTATCCAAGCCTACTATTTAAAAACCAAAGTTGTTAACCTAAAGCTTAAGCCAAACAGCTGGTTTTGTTTGTAAAACGATCACAATCATTCAATACTACTACTTATAAATCCTTACATTATTTCAACGTTTCAAAATGCAACACGCTACAAATATTAATTTGGAGACCAGAGTCTAGATTCATAGAAATATGTCAAAACACAGTTAATTTATTACATTTAATTGGGATCAAAATCAGCTTAAATTCACAAGTACTCAACTCTCCAAATTTCACTCAATGAGATGAGATTATTGGTGTAATATGTTCCATATTTTCTGCGTCTGTTTCCCTAAACATTAAATATTCTCCTTTGCAGTCCACAACATGTGATTGTGGATTCTAACTTTAAGGAGGTGGCTTTGTGCAAAATAGATTGTGCTTTTTGCATTGCTTTAAAAAGAGGCTATATTATCCTTATTTTCTTCAATGCCTTTCCTAACATTATATGTACAATACCTTCTTTGTGTTGCACATAAGGAAATTGCTCAATAAATGTTTCTAGGAAAATGTGTGTGAACATATCTGTAGGGGATTTGAGATTCCTTAAGTCATCATGCCCTTTATTGAGATATGCCTATGAATAATTTAATAATAATCCATGACTCCATGCTGGCATCACACTTTGTTAATGTATTCATGCAGAGTTTACAGTGAAATTTCCGTTCTATCTTGTATGCAAGATAGCCAGCAAATTTAAAAATCGAACGGTAAAACCAATAAGTATATAATCTTAATTTGTGATGATAAAAAACGTTAAAATTATATGTGTATGGTTTCATACTCGTTAGCTCCTATTTAAAAACCATTCATTTAATAACAAAATATGTTAACTAGTAAATCATTTTGAGATACCTATTTATTTTGTATCTCACGTATAAAAATAATATCTATGTAGCCAACAATCAGTTTACCTGAAAGGTGACATCAATAATTAATTGACTAGAATAGCCTAAGCCGTATTTTATAAGCCACAATGTACATCATAGTTTATGATAATTAAAAGGAAGTGTTTGTTTGTGTGCGATGATAGCCAAATCTACAGCACCAGAGATCTGACCTTTTTAACATAGGTGGACGGAAGTGGTCCGATTGCACCTTGAAGCAGGATTTTAGATTTTCAATTATCTTTTTAATTGTATATTTTAAACAAATTTTTGAAGAAAATATTTTCTGTTTTAGAATTAAGTTTCAGAGATACGGTACCATGGGGGGAGGGATGTCTATATAATTCTTATGCCACAAGGGGTCACGGACAATGCCGTGCAGGATTGCTAGTAATTCATAAAGAGAAAGCTTGCTAACTTTTAAGATAAGTACTCACACAAAAATACAATAATTTAAACTTCAGTGATTTACTACGCAATTTTAAATAACAGAACCCTTAAAACTATTTAAAACCATCCCAATATTTTTGTTTTAACTTTTAATTACTTAAGTGTGGGAATTTAATTTACACCGGGAAATTACCAGTTTTTAAATTATTTCAAGTATACATTAATGATTTTAAATACATAGCATCAAATAAATATTATAGACCTGCATTGGTGGCCACACGGTATGGTATCTAGCCTTCCTCTATCAATAATCATGTTTTGATAGGGTCACAATTTGTGGGGTTCTATAGAAGATATCACACATTTAAAAATCATTTATAATTAAAATTTAAACTATTTAATTAGTCAGAACTTTCAGCCTCATTTTGTTGAAAAAAATATTAAAAAATATCTAACCACTTGTTAAATAAATTGGTATTTCTAAAAAGTCTGCAATTTTTCTCAAGGTCCTTAATAAATAATTGCATTTGACACCCAGTCCCTTAGTTAAAAAAAAAAGGATTCATTGTGTTTTAAGTTTTCTTTGAAATTTGTGCAGTCGGGAGTAAACTTTTTGTGTGGCGGATTAGGTATTTTGAGAGGGGGGGGGGTTTAGAGAGGAGGAGGGCCCTACCTGAAGCTTTCCCATTTGCCCCCCGGGACTGTATGTATTCTGATGTGGTCCCCTCCATGGGGGGCCCCAATCCTGGCAGTAGATGAAACACGTGTGGAAGGTAGTGGTTTATAATTTTGTGAGCCCATGGAGCTTTTTACAATCTTCCCCCGTCGTCAAAAGGAAAATACTTCCCTTGTCCCAACTTTTTGGGGGCAGGGGAGGACTAACAGCAATGCAAGATACCACTTTCAAAGGAAAAAAAGGGTTTAAAACCAAAAAGGTTTTTTAAAACAAAGCACGGGGGCTGCCCAACTGGAGATTCACGCGGGCTACAAAATTTTATATATGTGCCTAATGCAGGGGTTCTTCAAACTAGGGCTACCCCCAATCGGGGAAAATATGGGGTGCACCCCGGGGGGCAGCAATGATTGCAAGCCAGCTTTTTTTTCACAACAATACAAAGGGGTTTTATTAGGCAATCCCCCAAGCACCCCATTTAAAACCTGCATTATTTTACCACAAACAATTGAAGTGTAGTAAAATTTCCCAAATCGCTAAACATGTAAACACAAAAATCTTTTTTTACATATTTTATGTTTATTTTTGGGCCCCACCCACCAGTCTAGCTTTCTATGCCTGGGGGGAAAAAAAACCAATTAAAGGAAAAAAATTTTAAATTAAATTTATTTGGGAATTATTTTTTTTTTTCTTTTATTTTTAAAAAAAATTTAAATTATTATTATAATATAATTTTTTATTTAAAAAACACCAAAACCCCAAAAAACTGTGTTCAGAAACTAAAAAATTGAAATTATTTACATCTGCTCATGTGTGTATCTTTTTTTAAATAAAATTTTTATACTTTACATTCTAGTAAAGAAGTGTGTTATTTTTTTATGGGAAAAGTTGGGTCCCCTAGCCAGTCCCTTTAGGGTATTGTTCACTGAGCTCTCAACATTTTTAACAGACACAACAATGCTGCCCCGGTGGAACATTACCCCGGGGGGTGTAAACCCCAATTTTTACCTTATCTGACACTAGGAAAAGTTACCCGATTTATTTTTTATCATCATCATCAAAATCATCAACTGTTACCATCCTGTGGCCGGGGCCCCTTTAAATAAAATCCTCCATCTGCCTCTATCCCTTTCCCCAAAAAATTTTTTCCCCCTTTAGTTGCTTCCAATCTTCTCCTCTCCCCCCCCAAAACCCCTTTTGTTATATGCTCCCCCATCTCTTTTTTGCCTCCCTTTTGGTCCCTTTTTTCCCCCATACTTAAAATTTTTAAACATTTTCCCCCGGGAAACCCCCATGAAAGGGAAAAAAGCATTTTACCCCCCCCCAAATTGGTTTTTTGCTTGTTTCCCCAAAACGCCCGAACCCGATTCTCTTCCCTTCTCCCCCCCTAGTTCTTAACTGTGATTTAAACCCCAACCAATTTTTGGGGTGTAGGTCAATTGATCCGCCCCTTTTACCATGAGATCTTTGAAATTAAAAATGTGAAAATCTAGCAATTATTTGTCTACAAATTTTGTACGAGGGGTAAACTGTTTTTCGGTCACCTTTTTCAAAGAACTACGTCCCTAGCCCGCCCGTAATTTTTCCCCATCCTAGCTTTTTACAGGTGTAGCCCCAAAGGTTTTTTGAAATAGAAAGTCATGGCGGTGAGGGAAATACTTGAAAACTCTTGTTTGATCAGGATTAAAGTATATCTTGACCAGATCAGTTTGTCAAGCTCATTCAGTCCTCATACGCTAACATGTCTTATAGCAAAGTGACGACTTGCGTGTCGATCAAGTTCACTTGCAATCTTCTCCTTGACATTTTTCTTTGATCAAAACGATCTTGTTGTCATGCGATGAATGAAATGCTTCTTTCGAAGCGTGCAAGAGTCGTAACCGATAGACTAATTCTTTTGGGGGCACCCCAATAAGTATAATCAATCCCTATTCCTATCTACATCTTGCATAACCCTTTCCCTCGAGCTAATCCTGGACCTTTGGGTTCAATGTTGCGAAAATACTTGGATCCTGTGCGTGACTTGAAATGACTGAAAGGGTTTTTGTTCCTGAATATATGCACGTTCTTTTCCTCGAGCATAGACTTTTACAAATTCAGAACCATTTTGGTGTAACCCATTGGCGCTTTTCTGAAGATCAATTCTAAAAGTTCTCGAGCGTAATTAGCCATGATATTATTGAGAATCACAGCCCCATCACTCTCATCAAACAGGACATGCGTGTCTAAAAATCGTGGACGTTTTACCGTCATAACGTACACTGTAAGAGCTATCGTAATGGGCTAGTGGCTTTTAAAAGAAAAAAAGAAATACATATTTGTTATGCAATCTCTCGCGAGAAATTTCTTCCTACTTTTCAACGTTATCTCCATCAGGTTAGCCCAGCAAGTTCATCTTTAGGAGCTTGCTTAGTGCTTAGTGATTTTGTGATAGCAACATGAAAGAATAAAAATCGCTTTCTGACTCTTTGAAAGGTGCTCCTTTGATAGGTTTGAGTTTCAATAAACAGTTAACGATCTTCAAGTTCACAACCATAGTGGAAACGATTCCGGTTCTCTTGAACTTATAATATTCACAGGGCTGTGCGGTAGATTTTCTCAATATGATGCAAGTCTTCGAAATGCCGCCCCTAGGGGTTTTGTTCTTTAAAATAACCTTCGATTGTGATTTTTTTTAACTGCACAAATAATATTTGTATTGAACTGTGCACTTCACAGTGCCAGTGACATAGTGTTTGACTGTTGTGCGCATGCGCACATAGAAGGTGGGTGGGGATAAAGGGGGGACTGCCAGGTAGAGAGAGCACTTTTTACTCTCGCAGTGCCGGCCTGGTGTGATGGCGGAAGGAAGTTTTTTTACTCGGTGTGTGTTGTGCTTAGAAACCGTGTACCATATTCTTGAATGTGATAAAGTGTAGAAGAGTGTAGAATTAGACTATTATTCTGCTTCCAGCTATTCTATTTGATTCTTTTTTTTCGGTTCTTTTATTTAAAAGAAAACCTTAACCATGGCCTTGCATCCCCAAGAAATAAGTTCTGTGACTTAATTTAAACTTCAACAGCTTAAGTTTTCACAGCTATCTCTCCATGAGAAAGTTACAGTTAAGAAAAGAGGTCGTTCAAAACACCTTATATTCTAATATCTCAGCCAGGTAAAAGCAACAAGAAAAATATTCGTAGCTTTAATTCTGAATGGTACCCAAAAAAAAAGTTGGGTTTGCGGGGTGTGAAGTAAAAAATGCACTGTTTTGCTTCTGTATTTGCTGTTTGGAGGTGATTTACCGTGGACAAAAGATGGTTTTAGAAATATAAACAAAATGAAAGAAAAAACTGAAAAGCATGAGCAGTCAAATAAGCATGTTGATAGTGTTATTTCACTGTCACTTTTAGGAAAACATAAGTATTAAGGAGAAACTTAGTGAGGGATACAGACTTTCAATCAATGAGCATAATATAAAAGTTAAAAAAGAATCGTGAAATTTTGTTCAAAATAATAGACTGCATTTACTTTTGTGGAAACTTTGAAACTCCCCTTTCGTGGACATATGAAAAAGACAATTCAGTAAATCCAGGGGGATTTAGAGGATTAGTAAATTTTGCATCTAAATTAGATTCATATTTGAAGAATCACTTAGAAACCAGTGCAGTCTTCAAAGGTGTTTCTAAGACCATTCAGAAGAGATACTTGATTGCCTGCAATAAATATAAACCATGAGGAGATAAGGACGGAAAAATTTGAAAAGCTTCTTTTGTAATTGTCATGGCTGATGACACAACAGATGTTTCAGAACACACTCAAAAGGTCCTTTTTCTACGGTACGTATTGAATGGAGAAATATTTAAGCGTTTTTGGGATTCTTTATTCCATAAAATCAAACTGCAGATGGCATATAAAAACGTATTTGAGAACAATTGGACATAACCCTTCAAGAAAATGGACAAAAACTGATAGCTCAGACATTTGATGGTGCAAATGTCATGAAAGGCAAAAAAGCAGGAGTTCAATCAAAAATAAAAGCCGTTTATAATAATGCACATTTCATTCACTGTAATGCACATCAACATAAATTTAATAATGAGAAATGCAGCAAGTATTACACAAAACCTAAGAATTTTGTTCTCTAATATTCTGGCTATTTCAACATTCTTTTCAAGATCACCACAACGTGTGTACATTCTCAAGAAACAATATGGACGTCAGCATTCCACGTCCATCCTCTACAAGGTGGAATTTCAACATACGGACCATAAACAGAGTTCATGAAAAATTTGCAACCTTTAAAAAACTGTCTTACTGAAATTCAGTCAACATCAAATGCAGATCAAACCATTGCAGAAGCAACAGGAATTTTAAAATACTGAATGCTGATAATTTCAAGTTTTGGTTCTCCACTAACACTTAGTAGCTGCTAAGTTGTTCAGCAAGAATTGCTTCACTTTGATTTAAGAATGAACATCCCACAAAAGAGATAGTACTGACCATTGAAGCTTTTTCCCCTGATTGACAAAGAAAAGCTTGAAACTGAACTAAAAGTATTTTATTGTATGACTGTATTCATGAATAATGCAAATTAATTGAGCTTCTGAAATTTATCTTGGAAAATAATCTAGATTAGGTTTTTAGTGAAATTACTAAAATGATAAAAATCATCTAGACAATTCCCCTGACTACATCAGAGGCAGAGCAATGCTTTTCAATATTGAAAAGAATACAAACTTTTTTTTTAAGAAGCACTATGAATTCGGAAAGACTAAATGCGCTTGCAGTACTTTCAATGGAGAAAAATTTCCTCAGTTGTCATAAGAATAAAGGAGAAAATTTTTAAAATTTTTTGGGGAAAATTAAAATATGAAGAATGGATTTAATTTTAAAATAAATTTGGATCAAGTTTGAACTGAAATTTATTTAAGTTTAAATTTAAAAGAAAAAAAGTTTTGTTGTTAATTTTTTTTATCAATTTCCTGAAAAAATTTTCTTTTTATACTGTTTTTTTTTCCCTTTTACACTTTTTTAAAAAACAAAGGAAAAATTTTTTCGGGAAAGCAGAAACCCCACAAATTTTTAGTTTAAAGCCGCCACTGTCTATTTGGAAGAAAAAAATAATAATATTACCTTTAAGGTATACAAAAAATTTCCTTTCGTATTTAGTATTGATTTTTTAAAAAGAATCGATAAAATTATATTTCCCCAATTTTTTTTTCTCTGTAATTTTAAAGATTTTTTTAAAAGTAGACACGAATATATTTTTTAATGTGGCAAAGTGAGTTGTGGTTGAAAGTTGCTGCCCTAAGTGTAAAAAAGCCCAGTAAAAAAATACTATTAAAATTTAATCACATAACTTTTTTCCCCTTTATATAGCTAGATATCGGGTCTAACGGCTTTCCCCCTAGTCAAACAACTGAATAATAATGTAGTTTTCCATTATCTTCCAACATATTGACCCTTTAACGTTTTGAGGAAGTGGAACATTTGTAAATTTAAAAAAAACTTTTATAAATTAAAGCAGTTAAATTTAAAAGCCCCCAATTTAAATTCAAAAGTGATAATCAACTAGGGACTTTTTTGGAAGGGATGCAGTAACATGTATTTAAAAATGATAAGCAGGGGTTTTTAAGGTCGCACTGATACTTACGCCCCCCCCCCCCCCCACACACAAAACACAACAAATATCAAAGGTTGGGGGAGGGAAATTGGGGAGTTAAATGTAAAATTACTGATGGGGAGTGATTAAAAAAAAGACATTTGTGGAAAGCATAAGGGGTTAAAGTTTATAATATCTCAACTTTCCCAGTCCATGGAGGAAAAAAAAAACAAGCGTGATTTAAAGGGGGGAAGCCACATTTCCCCTACACATCTTTACCCCCCTCCATGGGACCCCCCCCGATCTATAAAACCCATCTAGGATCAGGGGAAATTTAAGACCCCCCAAAAAAACCATATAAATTTGCCAAATTAGAGAATAAAATACGCCCCAAAACGAAATTTAAATTTGCCCAAATTTTAAAACGTAATGCCCCACCATGGCAATATTTGGAAAAAAAATTGCAAAACATACCGCAAAAATCAACCAGTATTCTGAATTCATGCCAATTTTTTTTTGGGGAAAATTTTGAAAATTCACAAGATATTTGCAACAGGTGCAATATCCCCTTCCTTCCCCCTACTATCAATTAAAAAGTAAACAGTTCACACTTTACAAAGTTTCTATGAATGAATGTAAAAAAAACATCTGCAATAATTTGCCTTCCCTTGATGGGCTACGGTTGTTTGTTTTTTAAACGATACAACTTTCATACGTTCTTAAAATGGAGAATAAAAAAAAGGAAAAATGAAAAAACAAAATTTAAAAAACACATCATTCATTTATTAACCCGTGTGTAAAGAGTTTGATTATGTTTAGGTGAGAATAGGGTTTTTTTATAGATTTAAACTATAAAATTTTAAAAAAAGAAGCGTTTGTAAACCCAAAGTAGACCTAAGTTATATAAACTCCCGGGTTTTTAAAATTTTTATAATAGGCCTATATTTTTGGGGAAAGATAAAATAAAACAAACGTTTTTCAAACTGTGAGCGAATGACTCAGTGTTGTTAAAAGTTGGTTATGGGGAAAAAGGGACCTAAGCTATCTATTTTATAATAAAGGTATTTTGATACAGATGTTTCTTTTGGTTTTGTTTTTTATTTTCCCTTTGGGGTAGCTATTTATGGAAGAACTAACTCCGGCTTAATACACCTGACCGAGACTAGAAACCCCGACTCCATCATCATTGGTTGTCTAGTCTTTTGTGTAGACCATGCAACCACAGAATTTTTTTCTTTTAGTGTTATATATTAAAATAATATAAATAGGCCTACAAACTTAGAGCAGTATTTAAAATAAAAACCACCAGTCTTCCTTAAAAAGAACAAGTTGGTAAATTAAATCTAAAAAATCAGCTTCAGTGGCCGCATAGTCTAATGCGCTACTCTCTCAGTAGACTAGACTGTCGGTGACGGATAGGTTGAGGTTAAAATCTCAGTCGGATTACTGAGGGAGGTTTTTACAAAATGGTTTAACACTCTCCTACTAGGCAAATTTATATACACTTCCTTTAAATATAACCTTCCTAATCCCTAAAACCATTAGCGTAATTTGTACATAAGCGTATAACCTGAGCAGGTAGGGAAAGCCTCTTGTTAGCTCTGTTAGCATGAAACCTTCTTGGAACCTTCATCTTGTTTGTTTGTTGTTCTTTAAACCTTTTTTACCAAAAGTTACTGGGGCGGAAAAATTTTTTTAAAAACCACAAGTGATACAAAAAAAGAACAATGTTAAACGTTTATTGATTTTATTAATTTGTAAGGGCTGAAACCCTTTCTTAAACATTTAAGGTTTACGGATAGGTAATTTACAATTACATTGATCTAAAAAGAACAATGTTTGATTTAACTTTTTTGTTTGATGTCAAGAAAAGGCTTTCAGTTCGACTGACCAACAAATTAGTAAAGGAGTGGAGTTGAACTGTGGCCCGCCCGCGGGGGGAAGCCAGAGGAAAAGAGCCCCCACACAGTGGGCCATAGTTCAAGAGCGCACGACGACTCTCTCCCCCAGTAGTAGGACTGGGTGCAAAAAAAAATCAATCAAAATATATTTTACAAAAAAGTTTTTGTAGTTACCTGCACTTTTTAATGATTTGAGGGGGAGTTAAAAAAAAAATTTTTTTATAGGAACTTGTTTTCAGTTGATTAAAAATTAAAGGTCTTTAGCCCTGTCAATGCAAGCGAAAATCTATTTAGGGGGATGGGGGGGGGAGGGTAAAAAGGCGTTGGTGGCTTCACAACCGACCATCCCCAACAATAACAAGGAGATAGAACCCCCGAGATGGGGGTTAGCTACCAGACGGCCGTGGGGAAAAAAATATAGTTTGGAAACGCAGTTTTCTTGAAATGAGTGAATTTTTTATAGTTGGTGGGAATTTTTTTTCAACCTTTTTAAAAGATAAGTATAAATGTTTATTTTTACTCTTTTATTAATTACTTTATCGCTTTTTACGGAGAGAAAGTTTTGTGATCGTAAAAAAAAATCAAAATTGAGTTTTTGAGTTTTTGTTCCATGCCCCCAAAAACCAAAAAAGTTTTTTTGGGAAATTTTCCCTTTTGTCTGTCTGTATTTCCTTTAGACCCTAAACTATTTTACCGATCGGGCTAAATTTGATATCTAGGGTTTTCTAGGGTTGCCCTGGGGAGTTTTTTGGAAATTGGATACAAACCCTAAAATTAAGAGTAATTTCTGAAGGCCCAAAATAAAAAAAGTCAATTTTCTAAAAATTTGGCTTTAACGATTTTGTTTTAAATTTCATTTTTAAACATTTTAAAATTCCACAAAAAATTGGCTATCTCAATATTTTGAAAAAATGAATTAAGGACCCCGGTCTGAGAGAAAATTTTTTTTTTATATTATCTCCAAAACTTTTTAGATAAAATTACTTATCTTTTATAAATATGTTTTATTTATAATACAAGTATTTTTTTTAAAAGAATTTTTTTAAAAAACCAATAACTTTAAAACTATAAGCATATTATTTTTTAATAATTTTTTAAAAATTTAACTTTTCAAAACAAAGGTAAAGTATTGCAATAGAAAAAAAAATCAAACCCTTTTAATTTTTGTGTATGTCGACATCTCTCCCCCCCGAAACCAAAAAAGGGTCTTTGAAAATCCCGTTGCTGTGGTTGTTAAAAACATAAATTAAGAGTTTTTTTATAAATGGGGAAAAGAAAAAATCGATTTTCTCAAAATGGCTTAAAAATTTTTGATTAAAAATTCTATATAGGGTTGTTTAAGATTATAAATAAACTGTCATTTTTTTTGCCAGAAAATGACTTTTGGGGATTTTAACAGAAGGGTTTTTCCGTATCTCCGCAACTTTTTGAGAAACTAAATAATTTATCTTTGCAAAATTTAGTACTACAAAAAAAAAAACTTTTATATGAAATATTTTTTATAAAACCAACGTTTCGAATATTTGCAAATATTAATAAAAATTTTTGACTTTATTTTGTAAAGATAACAAAGTTATAATGCAATATTTCCAAAAGAAAATGTGATTAAATTAAGTTTTTTCTCGAAAAAATTTTGTTTTTTTTCCTTTAAAACCCTTTTAGGGATTGTTTGAAAAACAATTTATTCTATTTTGACTGGTAGTTTAAAATTAATTTTTTTTTGGGTCAAAATTTATAAATGGGGAAATTTAATGCAATGCGAGACATGAAGATGGTAAACCCAAATAAAATTTCAAAATTTTAACAAAAATTCAAAATTTTTATACAAAATTTACCCTTGTGAACCCAATATTGAGCTTTTTTAGTAAAAACATACAAATGGGACAAAAAATTCTTTGAAAATAAAATTATAAAACTTAAAAACCAGGGACTCAAAAAATTTTTTTTACAAAAGTATAGTGTTTTTTATGATTGATTTTTTGGGTGAAATTATTTTGTTTCACTATTTTCGAGTTTTGGAAAATATTTTTATTTTAAACAATAAGCTAGAAAGTCCTTTGAAAATTCGTCCCATTTATTTTTGTTATGCCCGGCAGTTTTTTTTTATTGAAAAAATGTAAAAAATTTTTGACAACTGTTAAAATTATAGGGGAGGTGTTATATAAAAAGTATAACTTAATTAACTTGTTTATTTTTAAACAAACCTTTTCCGAAATGAAAATTGCAAAAATAAAAATTCTTAAAGAAAATCGTTTTTTCCCCAAAACCCTCTGTATTTTCACGCCAAAAAAAGGGTAAATTGCTTAAAACATTGTTCTTAAACATAGATACAACTAGGTACCCATTTACTATTTACAGTCCACAAAAAGACGGTCCTGCTGAATAAATTTTGGGGAATGTTTCTCCATTTTTAAAACTGTTTAATCAAGTGTGTTTTTCCCGGGCCCACAGTCGGGATTATGTGATCCCTGGTGTTGGACACAGAAACACCTCCCGACTCTTCCCAGACAAACAGGGGTAGGGCTTCATGTACTAGTCCCCCACATTTTCATCAGGAATAACGCGACCCCAGTGAAGGTAGCCCAGCTACTTATTTTTCCCAACGTTAAAATATTGTTGTCGTTTGTGCACGACATTGCCGCGACACCCAGTGACATTTGCACAGCTTTTTTCTCTTTCCAACGTTAAATATTGTTGTTTTTGTGCACGACTTTGACGCACAGTCCGCTGACGGTATGCACAGCTACTTACTTTTCCAACGTTAAATATTGTTGTCGTTTGTGCCGACATTAGAGCGACAGTCAGCTGAAGGTATGCACAGCTATTACTTTTCAACTTAAAATTTTGTTGTCGTTTGTGCCGACATTAGACGCGCAGTCCATGACGGGTAGCACAGTATTTACTTTTTCCCAAACGTTACAATATGTTTGTTTGTGCACCTCGTTAGACTGAATAAACCCCTTTTTTTCCAAAAAACCAAAAATAGTGAGATGAAAATTTTTGTCGTGTACTAAATTTTGTAATGTTTAAAAAAAAAGCTAATGGGCCTATATGTTTTTATGAGTATTACCAAAAATGATTTGTACGGGAAAAAATTTCCCTTGGTTATTTATTAAGAAAATAAAAAATTGAAGGTGGTGTACACCGGGGGTTCCCAAAGGGGGTGTACAATCTTCCCGGGTGGCACCCCAAAGATGGGCAACCAAAATAAGCGAAAAAGATTTAAAGGTGATTGAAGGGGTGGCAACACTGATTCAAGCTCAGACATACAGTATGTGTATTATATCTCTGTGCACCATTAAAAATTTCCCAAAAAATTGAAATATCCAGATCATATCGGGGTAGGTATTCCAAATTTGGGGAAAATTGTTGGGGGGTTGGTACGCATTAAAAAAAAATTTGGAATCAGGTTCAGTGTTACTATCTTATATTTTGGTGAGAAAAAACAGTTCAAATCAGTGGTATTTATGTCTCCCCTAGGAGTATTGTAGTACTTTTAAAAAATTAGGGTAATTTGTTCTGAAAGTAGTTAATATTGGGTTTTTAGGGGAAAATAAAATAAAGTTAAATTTAAATTGGAACTGTCTTTTTTTTAGCACTTTTGACCCCCCTACAAAAATAACAAAATTTGGGGGTTTTTACACTTCATGTTTTCGGTGTAGTCATTAAAGGTGCAAATGAAAAATTTAACCCTATTTGGGGCAAATGAAAGATTTTGCCCACACATGTTCTACTTGCGAAATATTCAAGTTTTTGAGTAAATTGGTGCGGGTAGTTAATACGTTTTAGTGAATGTGTGGTTGTTTTACTTCTGTGGAATTCAATTGGTGCGCCAGTAAGTTTACAGAAAAACAGGGGCTAATTGTTTAGAACAGTAAAGCCCCTCAACTGTCCCGAAAGGATCTTGCCGAATTAAAAAATTACTAGCACGACAGTTGGCTACTAGCGGAAGCTAAACAGGCAAACCCATGCCAGTTAAAACTGTCAGTAAGAAAAAGGTTAAACACATTTTTGATATCGTGAAAGATTTTCTTGTGAATAATTGGGTAAAGTTGAATGGGGCCCTTTAAAATTGGTTGCGATGAAAATGTTGCATAACCCAGGTTTTCGCAGAAAAAATATTTATTTGTTTTTTGATGAACAGGTGTAGGGAAAGCAATAATCAGTTGAAACAAAAAGAAAAAAATTGGACAATCTACCTTATTTATTACTATTTTTGTCTCCTTTCACAATATCTATTAGGTGTACGTATCTTGTACCCAACGCATACATTTCTTTAAAACTCTAAAAATTCTTTATTTTTCTAAATTACACTTAATCCTTGTTTTCCTTCTTCTTTTTTTTAAATTAAAAAGAAAAAGAATCTTTACAGTTTATTTGAAGAAAAAGCAATTATACTCTTTTATAAACGAAAAAGAATTATACTATATACAATAGACAATTTAAGTGTCGTGTGTGAAAACATTAATTTGACTACTAACTCTATCAACCCACCACAAAACAGTATTATTTTCACGGCAACACACTGCACATCCATTTTAGCTTACAATACATTTGCTGAAAAGAAATTTACCTATATTTTAACAGCCTTTTTAAAATTTATTTGCCCAAACCCTTTAAATAAAACCCCAATTTAACACATTCTTTCTGTCAAATTTTTAAACTTATTTCGACCTAATGGTTTGGGGAAAAAATTCGCCACTTTTTCATCAGAATATTTTGACAATTCAATTTTCTTTTCATAACTTTTTACAAAAATGATAATGTGTTCATTACTTCGAATTTTTTGTAAAATTCCCTACTTGCTATATTTATTGCACCAGAATTATTTTCATACATTTTTATGGGGTCACAAATTCAATATAAAATCTAGAAATATTTTTCACAACTTTTAATTCACAAACACACTCAGACAATGCAATTATTCAGCGATGTGGTGATTTTGTTAAAATTACTTTTTTTCTTAGATTTCCAAAAAATACATTTCCATCTTTTTAAAAACATACCCTATCGCAATTTTCTGTAAATAATATCCCCTTGCCAATAGCATCTTCGTAACAGTTTAAGATCTCTGCATTAACATTTATTTGGGTTAATTTTAAATATTTGGTCAAAAAAAATACTTTAATATCTCAAGTTTTTTATAATGAGTATTATCATAAAAATTTTTGGGAAATCTAGGTACTTAAATAATTTCGCTGAAACTTATATGGGTCTTGCCCGAATAATATACAAAAAGCCCAATTATTTTTATACTTCTTTTCATCACTCTATTTTGCGGTTTCAAATTTTAAAATTTTTTCCCATCGGAGTACTACAATTTAAAATTTTCAATTCCAATTTCCTTTGCTAAAGATAAGATATAATCTCTTTGATTCAAAGTTTTTTTTCTTTATCACATTATATTTATATTAATCCCTAAAAAGTTTTTTTTTTCCCCAAATCTTTCATCTGAAACCCTTAAAAACAAAAAATTTTTTAACGATATTTACTTTTTTATCTTTAAACATATGAGAAAATCACAAAACAAAATTAAATAGACTTATGATTGTTTTTTTGGTTTAACTATAAAAGTCTTTCTCGCTTTTCAAAACCTAAAATTTTCAAATAAGTTTAAAACATTACCAAGCTCTTGGGCTTTCTTCAATCCGTAAAATGCTTACCCAAATTTTTAGAAACTTTACCCGTACCATCCCATAACCTGGGGTTTGTTTAACATCAATTTGATTTAATTTTTTCCATTCAAAAACGCTGTTTCTACATCCTTTGCTAAATAATTAATTATTCTGACAAAATATGATAATTTTTTTTAAACATTTGATTCTTGTAGGAGAGATTTCAAAATTTAAAATCATTTGTGGACCCTTTAAAACATAACCTGCTTTATAAACATTATTGCCTTTTTTTTGTAAAAACCCTTTTAAAAATCTGATATTTTTTTTATTTGGTTTAATAAAACAAACCTGTATTTTTTTTAGCTAAGCAATTAATTTCCTTTTCCATTGCATTGTTCCTTTTAAGAATCATAAATTATGCTCATTATTAAAAACAGGATTTTCCGCATTTGATAGTTTACATAAAAATATTATTAACACAAAATTATCATTTTTAAGTTTAGAGGTTTTCGTTTTTTCTGGTTATTTCTAAACCCCTAAAATTTACATTTTTCTTTTATATTTCCATTCGAAAATTTCATTTTATATTTTCTTTTTTCCCTTCTTTTTAAACCTATATCAAAACCTCTCTTGACTCTTCCCCTAAAAATTTATATAATTTGTACCATCTTCAATTATATTACATTATTTTACGTTTTTTGTCTTTAACTTTTTCCGGTATTTTGAGTTCATCAAATCAAAAAAAATTAAATCATATTTATGACGTGATCAAGCAACCACTCCCAAAAGAACCCTTTCTATTTACCGACGCAACTGTTAGTTTCAACGAAAAATTTTCCAAACCCGGGTTTACTCGATTTCGTTTTAAAAACTGCTTGTATTACCGGGCCTTCATTTTGCTGTCCTTGTTGTTTTTTCCCTTTGTTGCCAACCCCCAGCTTGATGTTGATTGCCCTTGCCCGGGTCCTTTTCCCACCCCGCAACCCGTGTTCCCAAATTTTTTGTTGTTGTTTTTGTTGTTGTTAGCGTCCGCCTCTTGCTGTTGAATGCCGCCTTTGGCCTCCAAAATTTTATTGGTCTCTGCTCGTACATTGGGCTTAAAGTCCATATTTTGCCACATAAAAAACCCTTTTGTTTTTTTTTTTTCAGTTTAAAAAGCATTGAATGTTTTTGCTTCCTTCCTTTTTTTTTAAATTAAACCATTTTTATTTTACTTTTTAGATACTAACGTTTATCACTTTTTTTTGTAATTAATTAAATCACCAACATAACTTAAACGTTTTGGGAAGCTTTTTAATCATATAACTTGTTTTTTTTTTTTCATTTCTTAGCACCTGCATTTTAATTTTCGTTCACAACTTTTCAAACTCAGTAAAAAAGGCACTTGAATCTTAAAAGTTTTTTAACTCAATTTATCAAATTATTTTGTATAACAAATTTGAGTGCAGTAGTTTCCTTTAAGTACATTTCATCGAACTTTTTCATAATTTCATACACAGTTCTTGTTTTTTAAATGTAACTGATCTTCAAAACCCCATGTAGTCATTTTGTTTCCCTTCAAGTCCTTTTCACTCCACTCGCCCTCTTTATTGGTACCTTTTTCCTCTTCACCCCTCTCCCATTTCTTTAACTTTAAATCAACGTGCTGCTTTTTCTAACCTCGAGTCCTTACCTTCAAAAACGGAATTCTTTTTATCCGCCATCTTAGAGTTATTTTTTTTTATAAACCAGGGCTGTCCCATGTTAAATTATAACAAAAGCAATTTTAAAAAAGTTTATTTTTAAGAACAAAATCATACTATCATACAATAACAACAAATGTGGGTTTGGGGCAACACCCATTTGACTACTAATTTACTCAACCCACACACAACAACAGTATTATTTTCACTGGCAAAACTGCACATCACATGTCATTAGTCATTACATATACTTTGCTAAAAAGAAAAAATTTCCCCCTATATTTTTAAAACTTTTCCCCCTTTTCCTAATTCCCTTGACATCTGTATTCCCATTCACCCCTTTTCGACATTACAAAAATTCATTCTCCAATCCCCATTTTTTGGACCCTTCCTAAGCAAAAACACCACAAAAACACGAAAGGGCAAAAAATTACATTTACCCTTCCCCTTTTCATGAACTGGAACTTTTGTACAATTTCTAGGGGACTTAACTAAAATTTGTTTTAAGATATTACATCTAACCAACCCCAAAACCTGCAACCCTAAGTACTTCTAAAGAAAAAAAATGAAAATTAATTAAATACCAAACCTCTTCTTCATTTGTCCGGCAGATTGGGAAAAAAAAGTTCATTTTCTAAAATACCCGGTTCATGCTGTCACAATTATGACTAAATTTTGTTTACCCAGTTAATGAAATCGAGGAAAGGCCATTTAAAAAAGGGGCAAAATTTGACCGATTAGAACGGGGATGTAACAACACTAGGACATCCTTTAAATTGTACAGCCCTGTTTTGAATTTGGGGGGGACAACTAGCAAATTAAACATGGCTGGCCGCCTTAAATGGGCCAAATTATTGAGTCTAAAATTTGGAAGTAAAAAATGTCATCAAATAGAATTTCACTGTCATGTTGGCACCCGAAAGACTTCGCTAAAAGTCGCGGACCATTTAAATAGCCATTGATTTGTGGTGGCTGGCGGTTTGGTTTTCCCCCAATCTGCATTTTTTTAACCTTTTGAGGCATTAGTAGGAAAATATCCCCCCAAGCAAAATTTCACTCATCCCTTTCATTTTTCCCGGTTTTTGTGTTTTTTTGTTTTTCCCCCTGCAAATTTTTTTTTGACCCGAATTAAACAGTTTACAGGAAAAATGAATAAAGAAAAATACACTTTTTTTAGAAATTAATTAAAAAATTTAAAATTTTAAATTGGGGCCTTTTTAAATCATATCACTGAAATTTTTTTCAGGTTTTTTTTGGGCTTGATTCACTAAAATTTTTTTTGGTTTAAATTCCCAAGGCCCAAAATAATGGAACAGGGTTTTTTTTTATTTTCGCACTGTTTCCCAAAAAATTTTTGGTTTTCCCCTTTTATTGGCGTTTATAAGGGGGTAAAAAATTTTTAGAAATGCGCGAGAGACCCCACAATGAGAACCCCAATAGGTTATCGAGGTTAAGGAAAACTCGCAGACAGGCCAGCAAAAGAATTGGGGGCTTTCGTAGTAAGGGGTAAACCACAATTTGCTCACCGATATTCCTTCATAGTTTGGGTTTCCTTCATTCACTCACTCTTTTTTCTCTAACTCATGGGGGGGGAAAAAGCGTCGACCCCCCCCCTTTTACTTTTACGAAGTTTGTTTGGGCCCTTGCTTTTATTGTTTTCTCGCCATTCTTCCGGGGGAATTTTTATCATTTTCCGTGTTTAATTTTCGCTTAATCTAATACTTTTTTTAATTTTTTAAGGTTTAATTTTTAATTCATTTTTTTTGTGAAATTTTAGATATTAAAATACCGACATGATTTTTTTTGGAAAATTTTTAAAAGATAAGTTTAAATTTTTTTAAATTTTTAAAAAATTTTAAACCCCTAGGGAAACGAAATCAAGACTTTCCCAAATCATACAATTTTGGTTATTTACAAAAGGGAAATTTATTTTAAATTACTAGCATTTTTACTGTTTTTTCTTCCAAACGTTTGAAAACCCTTCCCCAATTTTTTTAATGAAAACCCCTGACATAATTTGACGATCCTTCAAAATTATTTTTAAATCTAAGAATGTAAGGAAAATCACAGCACCTTTTACCCTTCAACCCACTTTTAACCTATGGGAACTGGAACCAAAAATAAATAATTCCTTTTTTCCAAAATTTGCCTGAAAAAAATTAAAAGACTTGCCTTTTAACATGGTTAAAAATTATTCCCCTTTTAAATGTTCATGCCTTTTTTTTCTAAAATTTTTGTCCAAGCTAAAAAATTAAACAAATGAAATCAATTTAAACAAGACTGCCCCCCACTGGAAAAAACGCAGTATGTTTATTTCTCATCCAAAAAGAGAAATGTGTTGATACAATTTACAATCAAATACATCCCCTAAAAATTGTAAAGGGACGTTTCCATAACCTTCGATTTTAAAAGTTTTAGGGAAAATTTAAAAATGAGTATGAAAAAAAATTATCTTTTTACAATAATTGATTACCAAGCCATGAAAAAAATATAATGAATTTACTACGAATGTTAAATAGCCTGGAAGAAACTGGCCAAAAACTTTTTTGGGAACTCCAAACAAAAGATTTTAAGGGCCCTTGAAGACTACAAATGCAAGTTTTGGTTCCCGTTAATGCCAAGATTTTTGACCCCCAAATTTTGAAAGGGGAAAAAATGCATTTTAAATTTAAACAATGGTGAAGATTAAATTGGAGGGGCAATGCCTGTTCCACTTTTTTTAAATTCCAAACCCAAAATTTTTAAATGTTTAGATAAATTTTCAAAAACATCTCCTTTTGGGGAGAAACCCCACCCAAAGCCAGGACAAAAAGGTTAGAAAATACATTGAAGGCCCACCTCCCTTTGGGGTTTAAAGGTTTTTTGTTTTACCAATGCTTTTTGAGCACAAAAAAAAAAAACAAAAAAAAATGTGTTGTGGAAATCTCTTCCCCCTAGAAAATATTTTCAAAACAGTTTGGAACCTCCCGGGGGAAAATGTCTGGGGTTTTACTCTTTTAAAAATAATTTGAAAAAACCCAAGAATTTTAAAGGATATTTTTAAAAACTGTTTTTTTCAATTTGAATTTTAAATATTGTTTTTTTTAAAGTAATCATTATTTTTTTTTAAATGTTACAATTTTTTTAAAATTGCGGCTCCCCTCTGAGCTTTTTCGTGAGTTAGTTTGGGGAAGGGGGAAAGGTTGCAAGAAGGGAATTGTGGGTTAAAAAAGAAAATGTGTATTTAAAATTTTGGGTTTTAAAAATACTACTAAAAAAAATACATAATTTTGCTAATCGAAAAAAAAGAAATAAAAAGAATGAACACCCATGCTCATGGAAGAACTGGCTTAACTTGTGAATACTTAGACCGATGAAGTTGACTCTTACTGCGCGTGACCTCTACAGAACTAGATCTCGGGACACTGGGCTCAACGGATGCTCTCTTATGGTACTCTTTTCTGGCCATCTAGTTCAATTGTTGTTATGAGCTGTTTTACTTTCATACACGTTGCCAGCAAAGTTACACGTGCGCCCACTCGAGTTATGTAAATCAAAAGAAACATTCAAATATTGCTTTTGTGGTTATGACAGGATTGATATTTTACTGTTACTATTTGTGTTTTATATGAATACCTATTGCCTATATTATAATTGTAGTGACTGTAATATCTACCATCTCATGCCAGTTACACTATAGTTTGAGATAAACTGGGTTTTGTGTTAGGTATTGCTGCCTTATTTTTATAAACAATGCTGCAGTTTGTTTATGGAAATAAGAGTCAAACTGAAGAGTTCGACACTTTTCTTTGTTAGTTGAGCTTGTTTCTCCTGTAAGGCCTGACTCAAGGAGGAGTGTGTATAAACATTATTGGTCATTGATTCAGAAGTGTGGTAGAGTTAGTGTGTCATGACGACATGAACGATCTGCTCACTCACTCACTTTGAATGACTCGCCCAACTGACCTGACCTCAACCACAGGAACAACTATGTTGGTGTATATTGATTAAAGTACTCTCCTTGTGTATGAGGTGTGGGGTCTCCAAGTTGGGGACCGTCTTCTTACACTGAACAACCAGTCATTGCAGTCAACGGAGAGTGTCACTCAGCTCCTGAGTGAGTGTGAAGGGACTCACATCACTCTCACAGTAGAGTTCAATGTGGCAGACTCCGTGGTACCGGCCAGCGGCATATTTTTGGTCAAACTGGCCAATAGGGGCAATGGCTTGGGAATCACAGTCACAGGTAACATTAGTTTAGTTTTATTTACTAAACAACACGTCTTTTATCCTGATATAAAACATGCATCTCAATTCTCGAGAGAAAGCCCTGACACATGAACATCAACACTAAAAACAAAAGAACACGCAAAATGGCCACAAGCCGCAATACTCACTTGTGCCATGGCGTCACTAACCTAAACACAGCAACAGAATGCGTGTTTGATATTTAGGATGTGTGTTTATTGAGTATACCCACACAAAAGTTTAATATTGAAACTATTTTTTTAATATTTTTATTTAAAAACAGGCCCCCAGTTGTCTGACACACCCCTCCACCAAAAGATTTTTTTTTAGTACCAAGTCTTACTACCCGTTTGGGATACCCTTATCTACTAATTATGCTTATGAATTATGGGTAAGTATGGTTGAATTTTTAGGAAGTGCATCCATTTTCCCGTGGAAAGAGAGTGGAAAACCATTTGGGATAAAATCACCCTCAGTTCACCCTACTAGGATCAAACCCCTATCTCCCCATCATCGACAGCCAGCCTATTGCGAGAATGATGCCATAGACCATGTGGTTATCGAATTGGGTAAAAAAGAGAGATTAAAAAAAAAATTATTTAGTGTTGTGACAGTTACTATTGTCAAGGACAACGTTTCCCTGCTGCTTATATTTATTTGCCAGAGGCGCACCCAGGATTTGCAGATGGTGGGGGTGTTTGGGGGCATATGATAACATCAACTGCCCCTTCCCCTCTTTCTAATACAATAGTGTTTACATAATTACTCTCAAATAATAATTTAAATTACTGTACCCACTTCATAACTTTATGTACAAAGAGTAAAGACTTTAAACAATTTCTAGAAAATATTATGGTATAATAGGTCCAGTTTTCATTTAAGTGCAAATTTACAGTAAAATTAAAAATAAACAAAAAAATTATTACTTTGCAAAGCCCTAATAACTGCATAAAATTATTTATTTTATATTAAATATAGTTAAACAAAATATAATTGATTAATTGATTATGCCTAATTGACAGAACATAGTGCTTATCATATTTTTTAATATTCTAATTTTCTGGGGGAGAATCTTCATCCCCCCCTCCCCACCCGCCGTCCTTCTCACCCCTGTTTGCAGCCAAACCTTATCTCTACAGACCAATAAACATGCTAAGTGAAGCAAAACAAACAAAATGTGAACATGACTCTCTGATGATTCACCTAAACAGGGAGGCTAATATACAAGCACGAAAGCAAAACTTTCCCCATCTTAACTAAGTTTTTCCCTCTGTCCTATCAGTAAGTGCAGGGCCCTGTGCGACCACACCTCTTGCAAACCCCTAAGGGCGCCACTGATTTGAAAGGTGATGAATTTTTTTATTTCAAATATTTAAATACCTATGACTTTATTAATGCATTTAACACTTTTTTTTAAGTACAATCAATACATTTAAATAATAATATGCAATATAAGACTACACAAACACTTTAACTAATTGAAGATTGTTATCAATCTTATTGATAAATTCGTGTTTATAAACGGTTGAGCATTTAAAATTAATGGTTTGACCCTTATTGGGTGAATAGTTTTAGGGCCGACTCTTGCTATAATAAACAAAGTTTGTTTGTTGAAGCATCAAAGAATCGCTTGCCAGGAGAAGCTCTTCAAATCTCGGAGATTCTAAAGGATCAGTGGCTCATCGTACCGGCACATTGAAGGTTGGGGATCATCTACTAGCTATCGACAACCAACGACTGGACCACTGCAGTCTAGAGACACCCAACACATCCTACAGAGCTCCTCAGACATTGTCACTCTACGAATACAGAAACAGGAGACAGTCACAGGTAAAGCTGGATCTTATCACTCACTCATTGGACCCTTTTTATTTAAAGGTTATACATACATATCCTAAGAGCATTATCTCACTGGCGGATTATGAATTTCACACATTAAAAAAAAAAAACCTTTGTTTTATAATAGAAGTGACAAATTAAGGTAATGAAATTTTTACATTTGTATTATTAACTGTCATAATAATAAGAAGCAAGAAAGAATTTATAATAGTGGCAAAAAGTTGTAAATTCTAGATACAATTAATTATGTTTGCAAATATAAACTAAATACTAAAATGAATACATTTATCATGTAGTGTGAAATACATAGTGCGACAAAAAAGATATAAGTGTCTACATTAATGTAAAGAAATAACATTTAACCAAATACCAGGAAAATTAGATTCTATCTTTCACTTTTCAAATGTAGTACCTCATGAAAGGACACTATAAGTGCTCCACAGAAATCCTATATACCAGCTACAATGCAACTACTGTACTGCTGAATACATCGTCCTCACCACAGGAACACTCGGACAACCAATGAATGGTCACCATTTTGATACCAACCAAAACAATCCTGGCAAACCATAACACTTCATGCTATAGTACTAGAGCCATACGAGCCGTCTCACCTTCATAGGTGGGAGCTTGCTCACCAATATGTTAACAAATACAGGCACCCTTTGTCTCAACCTTAGATAACCTTCTCTCCTTTACTTCCAAGCAGACCTACCCACACCAGTCAGTAATTTATCTATAAACAATAATAAATAATAATCAAATATAATTAAATACATCGTTGTATTCTTTTACCAAAGTAAAGACACAAGTTTGAATAAACAACAGTATCTAAGTGACCACGATCTACCTCTAGCCGTGCTGTCATAGTCCAGTCTGTGTTGTACTCTCTTCTGCTGGGGAAGGGAACTTATGTATCCCAAAGATTACGTAGTACCGTTAAGTGTTTTATTGTGTTTTAATTGTGATGTTTGAGACCTACAGTTTTCTGGTAACTGTGTAGGCCTTGCCGTTCAATCTTCCTTTCAATGTTTAATTCAAAATAACCGTTTAGTGCAATTTTTCCCCTGTAGAAATGAAAATAGAGCATTATTTAGTGATACAATTTAATGGTATTGTCTAGTAAGGGCGATTAGCAAATGTAAAAGGGTGTTTTTAAAAGTCCTGGCTCCCAAGCCAAAAGAAGAATTGCAAGCCTCCTGCAGAGATTTTCCAAAACTTGGATGGACTTAGAAGCTATTTATAGTGGTCCACAAAAAAAAAATATACAAAAAACTATACTCTTCTAAAAGTTATTTGGAGTGGTTCTCACCCAAAAGTTTTTTTTTTAAATTTGGAATTTTCTAAAAGCTATTTAAAGGGTTACATGCCTGGAAGTCTTTTGAAAATTGATACCTGTGAATGCTATTTAAAGTAAACTTCCTTCAGGATTTTTTTTTTAATGACGCCTCAAGAAGATATTTTTAGTTTCTTTTAAATCGTGGTTAGAGATTAGTGCACACAACCAAAAAAATATGTCTTACATTTATGTAGATGCTACAGGTCTTACTGAATGTCAGGGTTTTTCCACAACTTACAATAAGGATACTGTAAAATTGTAAGTGGAGGGTGTAAAACATCTGAGAGGAAAATCTTTACATATTAAAATGTCTTCCTACAATATTAATCGAGGAAAAATCTCTCAAATACAGATATAATTTTAGTTCGAAAGTTTTAAGTAAAAAATTCAATTCTTGATAGTTCACATTGAAAGTCAGTTAATAATGGTATGCAAAACAACCCATTACAAGGCTTTTGTTGTAATCACATTTTAAATTTATTCTGAGCCTCTCTACAGATACCATACACACTATAAAGTAACTTAAAGCTAATGATATAACAATGGCCCTACATTCTGGTGTCCTTTCAATTTGAAAAATATTATTAAGGGTAGCAGCTGATTAAAATTTTAAAACTCAGCTGCTTTCTGCTGATACAATTTATTTATTTTACACACTTTAAAACAGTGCTGATAAGGCTTACCATTTAGAATTCCTTTACTTTCCCAGGCTTTCCAAACCAAAGAATATCTACTTTTTCAGTATTTTATAATAAAAGCCAACATACATAATGTCATAATTTTCATTGCCTTCTACCAAATTCATGGACCAAAGAATCAAGAAATCACATTAGTTGGGGTTAAAACTAATAATTTAGACTTGGTAATGCTCTCTACTTCGTATTTAACAAATTATTGCAATAGAAATAATTACAACTTCAATAGCATTCATTAAATTATCTGACTTTTCCTTGACTTTTCAAGTCACACCTAATTAATTCCCTCTTACAGGTATGTATGTATGTTGTCCATTGACACTTTGTTTACCCTGAAAGGTAGCGGTCTTAGTCTCATGGGCGTACGGAGAATTCCCAATGTAAGTTATAACATAATGTTAAGACTTCTCAGAAATAAGAACATTATTTTAAAAAGTGGTGATTGGAACCTTATTTGTGTGATGGGGGGAAGGGGAGATATCAAGATTTATATATTTTAAAAAGTGGTGATGGAACCTTATTTGTGTGATGGGGGGAAGGGAGATATCAATATTTATATATTTTAAAATGTGGTGATGGAACCTTATTTGTGTGATGGGGGGAAGGGGAGATATCAATATTTATATATTTTGAAATGTGGTGATGGAACCTTATTTGTGTGATGGGGGGAAGGGGAGGTATCAAGATTTATTTATTTTATTAAGTTTTCCCCCTCCCAGTTAATTTGTGAAAATTGGATGCCCTAGAATGTAATTGGAGTGGTACTCAAAAGTGGAGAATTTTTGAAAATTATACTAATTTAAGAGAAATTTAGAGTAGGCCTCCCGTTAATTTTTTAAATTTGGATAATCCTAGAGGCTATTTGGAGTAGTCCTCCAGCAATTTTTTTTTGGAAATTGGGTTCTTTTAAAAGCTATTTTCAATAGCGTTAGACCAGATTTTTTCATGAATTAAATCCCATATAAAGAATCTAGTGGAGTTACTCTAGAAATTTTGATGGAAAAAAAAAGAAAGCTATTTAGAGGATTCTCACCTTATTATTTTACTATGAAAGCTATTTGAAGTGGTCTTCCCCTGACTTATTTTTGAATAAAATGGATGCTTTTAGAAGATAAACTACTTACTATCTCTGAGGATCAAATTGCAGAGCCAAATTAAGATAACTAATTTTACAAACACTCTTTTGCGATTAACATAAAAAAACTTCAGAAGATTTTTGGGAGATGGGAGGGGGGGGGGGGGAGTTGAACACCATAACCCTCCTCTCGCTATGGCCGTGCCATGCTTCTATCACATAGGCTATGCTATAGTTGAATCATGCAAGGTAAACCTGCTATAAAGCTAAAAAGCTGGACATCAATAAAATTAATACACTTTCTATGATTGATAAAAATATGGTAAAAATCAAGTTTGAACTGGGTTGAAATCCGCCTCATGTTAAAATTAAACTTTTATTCAACTTTAAAATGTTTTCAATTTGTTCTTATCTGGGGCAAAAAGGTTAGTAAGTATTACCCTGTGGATTTACTATTCTGGTATTGTTAATATTTAAGGCAATCACAATTAGGCCTAATGTTAGTTATTTTATTTCTGTAAAAGAGTTTTATTTTGTGTGAGAAAAATAAACTGCAAAATTAGGGAATTTGAGTTTTCTATTAAATTAAATATAAATTTATGTCTTATTACTTAAAATTACCACACTTATGGTAAAAAGGTGTATGTTTTATTCATTGGTTTTGAATTTACTTGGGAAATATTGGGGAGCCCCCCAAGATAAAAACAAGGGGGCTCAAGCCCCCTGGACCTTGTTCCAGAGCCATGATGCTGTGTTTATAAACAATCATTTATTTTTCTAACAATATTGTGTTTTAAGTAATTCTCCTTCCAAGCGCTCTTGTCTATCAGCCTATAAATATGGAGGTATGCCACTTGAAAACAGCTACAAAGAAAAAAAGGTCCTGACAGCCATATCCAATGTCTGTTGGTGGTCAACCACGCATCTTTTCACTCATCACCATCCAATGTTGTTGGTGGTCAACCACGCATCTTTTCACTCATCACCATCCAATGTCTGTTGGTGGTCAACCACGCATCTTTTCACCCATCACCATCCAATGACTGTTGGTGGTCAACCACGCATCTTTTCACTCATCACCATCCAATGTCTGTTGGTGGTCAACCACGCATCTTTTCACTCATCACCATCCAATGACTGTTGGTGGTCAACCACGCATCTTTTCACTCATCACCATCCAATGACTGTTGGTGGTCAACCACGCATCTTTTCACTCATCACCATCCAATGACTGTTGGTGGTCAACCACGCATCTTTTCACTCATCACCATCCAATGTCTGTTGGTGGTCAACCACGCATCTTTTCACTCATCACCATCCAATGTCTGTTGGTGGTCAACCACGCATCTTTTCACTCATCACCATCCAATGTCTGTTGGTGGTCAACCACGCATCTTTTCACTCATCACCATCCAATGACTGTTGGTGGTCAACCATGCATCTTTTCACTCATCACCATCCAATGTCTGTTGGTGGTCAACCACGCATCTTTTCACTCATCACCATCCAATGTCTGTTGGGGGTCAACCACGCATCTTTTCACTCATCACCATCCAATGTCTGTTGGTGGTCAACCACGCATATTTTCACTCATCACCATCCAATGTCTGTTGGTGGTCAACCACGCATCTTTTCACTCATCACCATCCAATGTCTGTTGGTGGTCAACCACGCATCTTTTCACCCATCACCATCCAATGACTGTTGGTGGTCAACCACGCATCTTTTCACTCATCACCATCCAATGTCTGTTGGTGGTCAACGACGCATCTTTTCACTCATCACCATCCAATGACTGTTGGTGGTCAACCATGCATCTTTTTCCTCATCACCATTCATTGGCCAATAACATAGAATAGAGCATTTAAAACCACTGTGCCAACTATTTAAAAAACTATTAAAGATATTATATTATATATATATGCATTAATATCTGTTTCGGTGGCCACATGGTCTAATGCACTACTCCCAGTAGACTAGACTGCTGATGATGGGGAATCGAGGTTCGAATCTCGGTCAGGTGTATTGAGGGGGGGTTTTCATATCTCCTTCTGTGAAATACAATAAAAATAATACATTTCCCACATTAACTTTGCTGCCACTGGACAAAGTGGTAATGGCCGCCTCTTGAAGTAAATCGATCCTTATCACCTACTCCCGACCTAGTTTTTCATTCTATCGGAACTCATCAGGGAGGAGCGTGAAATGAGCAATGCAACTTCCTAAAATAGGAAACCAAAATTACCCTTTGTCTAGTGGCAGCAATGTAAAGTGTGACCTGTTCTCCTTTTAATTGTAAAATATATTATGTTTGTTCCTTTAATGTGTTTTCTATCCATCTTTCCTGTACCTTCTTCTAAATATATATAACAATTTGGTGAGTGTAAAATGTATCTTTGTAGAAGTTCATTACTGATACCAAAATGAGGGGGAAGTGGGTAGGGAGAATAATAATTTAAAGAAATGTATAATTATGTGGCAATGTTGAGTTATCTTGATACATATGCTATCTTTTTATGTTTTTAGTGCATAAACTTCCTTGGGCTGACTAAAGCATATTATGTTAGTTGAGCTCTTTTTAAAATCAAGTGTTTTGCCATTTATTCTCCTTGTCTTCAATCAAAAGGTATTTTTTTATTTTTTTAAAATTGGGAGCCCAGTTACAGCAACATCAGTATTTGCTTGCAGATACTCAAAGTGATTCCACTGTTGTTTACACAGTTGAACTGGAAAAGTATGGAGGTCCTATAGGAATCACAATCACTGGCTCCGAGGAAATGTTTGAACCAATCACTATATCAGGTGTAACACCAGGTAGGTTCACAAGTCAGCCAATTATTAATTTAACACATGAAACATGTGTGTACACTATTCAAGTGAAAAGTTGTCAATGAGTGCATCGACCAAATTGACAATAGTGAATCGCTGATGCCCACTAATAAAGTATATTCTGTGCCAAATTAGGTGCATATTCTGCCAGTAGAACACCCCCCAGATCCTCTCCTACGTGAAACAAGTATGAGCTAAAAACTAATGGATTTCATTAAATGTACATTATTCTTATTATGACTAGTATTTAAAATACATATTAAAAATTTTTATCAGAGGTATTCTGATATATTTTTCCGACAGGCAACAACTTCTCCAAACTCTCAACTACGTTTATGTCTCAATATCATTCACTCACTAGTATTTGTAGCACTTTCATTTGTCAAGTCACTCAGTCTCTGAAATGCTATTTGTTGAAAATAAAAATGCTCGTCTCCAAGGCTGCAATACCAAGTGATTTATTACCATTTCTATGAACTTGGTTTTGAAATTGTTGTGTTTAAACCTTTGTGTACACTTAATAGTGCCATACTGCCAGGGATGTCATTTAGCAGGGACAATTGCCTCCCCCCCCCTCCCCGAATTTAAGGTGTTTTTTTTATCAAATTTAATAATTGAGTTGTACTACTAAAGAAAAATGTAAGAATTGTACTTTTAATAATAAATGAAAAATGTGAGAATTGTACTATTAATATTAAGATATTCTACTTTTATAAATGCTTAAGAAATAAAAGACGAGATTTGTTGGAGCTACATGTGCCATTAAAAACACACATGTAAATTCATGCCATTAGAAACACAAAATGTAAATTCAGGAAATTGCTTGAGGCAATGATATATCACCCGACAGCGTCTTGTGCTGTTAGGAATGTAAAAAATGCTCAAAACGTTGACGTCGCCTCGCAACCAATCAGAATGTGGCTACATCACCTCATTTTCCTGCCAACTACTCACAAGCTACGACACCATCTTTCTAGACACATAGCATGCAATTATCACAGTCCGAGGACAGTCATTCTTCTCAGCGATTTTGATTGCTGTTGGTACAGGTGGAATATATTCCTTAGTCCTTACAGTCACTGCTTCCAAGAAGCTCCCACAAATCGACTGTTTTCTTGTTCGATTTATCTTATCAAATCTGATACTTTATTCTTTGAAGTTGTCAAGTACACTTCCTTAAATAGTCATCTTCAACAGCCTTTCACTATTTAAGTTTTTAATTTTATTTGGGTGCAAGTAAAATAATGAGAAGCATTTTTGTTTCTCATCTGAAAATCTTCCCTGTAAACATGTAACCATTGAATACATATTATATGGAATGAATAATGCCTATCTGAAATAATATATTTCAATGTCTGCAGGGTAGTTAGCATGGTTAGTTTGGAGTACAGTTCTTCTTGGATGATTTAAGTATACACTTATCACGTTTGCTGCTATTTTACTATTTTTGAATATTTGTTTGAAAACCTCATCTGCATTTTTTTTTCTTGCTGCAACACAAATAAAAGTTCCTGCATGTGTGTTAAATGATGTGCCAAATTATTGGAAAACATCCTGTAATATAACAGTGTTTGGTTCAAATTTTGCTGAATACTTTCCTATAATGTTTGGGGGGTGACAGCACAAATAAGATCATGTGCTCGCTGCCACACTTTCTATCAAAATGCATTGGCGAAGAAATTTCTTGTAGTCCTTCCACAACATTTGTAAAGTTCTCGTTGAAATGCCCAACACTTTTATGTTTCTCATTCCACACTGCAGTAGGTCTGGGCGAGACAATCCACTCTCACATTCATTGCATTGCATTATTTCATCCACATATATCTACAAACATCCTTAACCCTCCTTCCAGATTGTCCATAAATGAGACAAACATTTCTTAATCATGAGAAACATGAAAAAAATCTTAAATCTCACTGACTGCATTTGCAGTCCCTGGCAGTCCCCTGTGGGTGCCCTGTGAAACTTGTGAAGTTACTGAACACCATGTACGAAGTGTTCTAACCCAGATTACCCAACATTAATAGATAATTTATAAAATAGGCAATTGTTTTCTACTTATGTTAATACTTGCTATTTTTATAGATCATTAGAAAAGTTTTGAAATTATCTTTGTTGTATGTTGGTAAATATTTTATTTGCCATCTTAATGGACCATGTTCACATTACTTCACAACAAATATTTTCATCATTTTACATGGTTGGTTTTGGGCAGTAAAACTTTGTATCACAACTTCCTTATTGTTGGATGTCGATGAATAAAATATTTCTCTTTGTTAAATATAATAACAGCTTAATAATTCTTACATGAGTGGTTTGGAGTAAAGAATAGATAGAGAGCTGGGAGAAGGGTTGTTTTAAATTTCTCATTGTGGGCGGAACAGGGAAAATAATAAGTTTTGATTCAAATCAAGCAACGAAAGCTAAATATCCATGTAATTTGATTGCCTTTGACGAGTAAACTTTTAATTAGGAAGTCAAGTGAGGTCTTATTATATATATTTTTTCCCAATAAAAAATTCCAGAATGTATTTTAGTGCAATAATATGGAGGCATCGTTGCAACAATCCACTAGTTAGTACATAAATATATAACCCGAACAACTAATGAGTTTTAGTTGAGTAAAATCACAGCCTGACACTTTTATATTTTTATTTTATTTAATAATATAACACAATTTTGCTTTATGAATCAATATTTTAACTTATTAGCATCACCCCACGCTCAAACTACATCCAAAAACTCTGCTACCTGGGATTCTACCCTTGTGTGGTTTGACGGGACTATCTTCTTAAGATTCCATCAGCTTTAAAATAGTGGCTGCCTTTCCCTCACCAACTATTGACAATGAGTCTTATCTTACAGTCAATAAATTATAGATTTACATATAAAAACTTAAACACTACTTAAGACAACCTTGTTTACATAATATATACATTTTGATAAATATATTCTTATTAAATGATACATATTTAAACCTAAACACTACCTAGGACAACCTTAATAATGTTAAATAATATAATAGCTATATTCTTATTAAATTATACATATCTACCTTAAATATTATTAATCCCAAACTGGCTTCTTCATTGTCACTCTTA
>JBCFYV010002880.1:0-43442 GCA_039000515.1 Timema cristinae | reverse complement strand
TGGTGTAATAAGTCCCATAGACCACCACCTCCCAATATATATACAAACAAGAATTCAAAAGAGGGGGGGGGGAAAGGGAAAGGAGAACATCAAAAACGACGAAGGATGGGTAACTAGTCGAAATCAAACGCTACCTGGGGGAAACCCGGGAAAACTATTTTCTTTTTTTTCGGCCGCCCGGGGTTTTGGCCCTTAATAGTGGTCAAAAAAAACCTCCGCTAGTCTATCCGGCGATCTTTGGAGTGGAGTTCGTGCTGTGCTCGGGCTGTAGTCGTCTAGGAGGTTCGGTGAGTGCCCCCCTTCGCTTCCCAAAAATCGTAATTTTTTACACTGACTTGAAACTTGTTACAAGTTAATCACTATTTGAACAAATATAAATGTATATTAAAATTGTCCCCCCCAGAAGGAAATAGGAAAGTATTTTAAGATTTTTTAGATTCTTTTTTAGCCCGTGTCCTACTATGTTGGGGTATATGCCATTCCAATTACCCCAAAAGGGGGTTAGGAATTAAAAAGGTTTAATTTAGATAAAGGGCACCCACTTTTGCGTTGAAAAAAATAAAAGCCAAAAGGAAAAAACCACCTCATTGCACTGACGGGTAAAATCCCATTTTCCCCCCTTTCGGCGTCTAGCTCACGGGGGAGATTGCGCGTTAGACATGTAGGCAAAGGGCCCTTTCAACTCTAAAATTGCGTCAGGCTTTTTCCAATCTATTGGTTTCTCCCTTTGGTCTGTCCTTTTTTACCAACAGAGTTGCCTTTTGTTTTAAATTTGACATCGTTATTTCTTTAAATATCAAGAACTTCCCTTTGTTTTAGTAATTTAAATTTTAAACCACCATAGTTTTTTTAAATCACTTATTTTTATTAATTTTTAAAAATATGAAAAATTCATTGTGTCAATTTCATGGGGTTTTGAATGTATCTCAGAAAAAGTTTTGTTCCAAATTTTGGGGAAAAAGGGCAGAAACTTTTGGTGCTGTATAATAGTTGTAAACAATGTCTCGAACTTAAAGGGTTATTCTTACAATGTTAAAAAATAAATAAAGATTTTCCCCCCATTGTGAGCCACGGTCTTGTTTTTACGGGTACATCATATTTTGGCGGGGCCTAAAGGGGTAAGAGTGTTTGGTTTTTTAATAATCTTTTGTTCAAATTTTTGTCATTTATATTTAATATAATTATTTCTCTGTTGGGGTGATCTTTATATATTTATCTTTATTGATTCATAATGTTGAGTGTTAGTTTTTAAACTTTTATCAGGGAAAAGAAAACCAGAAAATGCGTAAAAACGGGTTTGTAGGGTCCTGCCCGGAATATAAGTGTCTCTTTCAAGGCCTGGAAAAGTTTTTAAATTTTTCGGGGCGTTGAAAAGTTCGGGAATTTTCGGGTTTCATATTAATTTTGAAATTTGTAAGACGGTGATTTAAATTTTTCGGGGACATGAAATACTACACATGCTTTTTGATCAAGCTTTAGGTTTTGTGTTTCTTTTTTTACCTCCGCTGCTTTTCCCGTTCTTTTGTTTTTTTGTTATCTTAACGTGTCTCAACCAGGGGTTTTTGTTTCTATGGGTGAAAAGGGGAACATGTTAACTTTTTGGGAAACCCCAAAATTCATAAGTGGCTTTAAACCATCTTTTTGAAATAATTCTTGAAGATTGCGAATACTATTAAATTTTTAAGTACCTATAATTACTTTTTTGCACTAAATGCCGCCGATAGCTATTATTCATTTTCATCCACCTAGCGCTGAAATTTTGTTTACCCATATACGGGGAGTTGCCATTCTTAATATTTCTAGGGTTTTGGCCTTTTTGGTGTTTTAAACATTTTTTCTGGTAATTTTTTTTTGTGTTTTTTTTTTTTTTTTTTGCGTTTTATTTCTAGAAATCCAAAAGTATGGTTCAATTTTTTTTGTTTTTGCTGTGTTTTTTTCCACACAAAAATTTTTTATCAAAGTGTATAGAAAGTAATCTTCCAGGTAAAAAAAACCGTTGATTCATTTCTTGAATGTTTTTTTGAAAATTTTTTAATACGTTGTTTACGTAAAGGCGAAAACACCTTTTGCTTTTTTTTTTTTTTTGTCCCAAAATGCGGGGAATTGTATTTTAATTATTTGGGGTTTAATAACCCAAAATTTAAATAAATGCTTGAAAAAGTCCAGACAGTAACAAACCCAGGTATAGTTATACTCTTCATTTTTTGACATTCCCAAAATTTGGGGTCACCTTTAATAAGTCCATAAAATGGAAAAAAATTGGTCTTGATGAAAAAAAAAACCTTTAGGAATTCACTTTTTTCTCTGTGCCACAACCAAAGCAATTTTCGAGCTCTGGGCTCCCGATTATAGCATAACCAAAGGCAGCGATAGAAGCCCTTTTTAACGGGAAGGAAACTCAAAAGGGCCAAAATTATGCACAGTCATTCATAAAAATCATGTAGGATATTGGACTAAAAAGGGTCTACGGTCAAGAAGTCCTAATTGAAGAAAAGTCAAAAATTTTTAATATTTTGGTCATTTTTCACAAAAAAATAATTTTAGTTGGAATTTCCCCCATGTAACAACACAATGCTTCAAAGATAGTGCTACCCCCTACATGTGAGGAACGTCCCGTCGGAATTTCCCCTGATTGCTTTTTTTTGTGATTTCCAACAAAAAGGAAAACGTTCGCCATCTTGTATTAAATTTTTAATGGGGGCGTGCTACTTGTTGTGGGGGGTGTGAGTGCATTATGTCGTGTGTTTGTCTCAAATAAGGTTTTCGAGGGAATAATTTGGGAATTTTTTTTGTAGATGATAGGGGAAAAATTTCCCAGGACATTTTCTACACAAAACCTTTGCGTTCATCTGGTTGTGGCTGGATCAAGATTTTGGCGGCAATTTCAATTTTTTGCTCAGTTTCCCGACTGCGATTTAAAGGGGGGGTTTTTAAAATTAATTATAATTTCAAATTAAACGTTGGCAAAAAATACAATTTTTTTCACAGGGAAATATGGTGTATTTTTTATAAAAATACATTGTGTTAATATTTGACCTTAAAACGAAATTTTTTAATTTTAAAGCCATTCATTCAAAACTTAAAATTTTCCAATTTTTAAAATGTTTTTCGTTGTTTTAGGGGCCAAAAAATATTGGCTAAATTTTTTTTTAATCGGGGTTTGCGAAAAAACCCATATTTTTTGGGGGGCATTCAAATTTTATGTGTGGTTTGGCTAATCTGTTAAAAGTGCCCGGAAAAGGGTTGTTCAAAGAGCTACTATTTTTCTTCAACAGATAGCAAATTTTTGAAAAAATCGTTTTAAACAAACTAAGTTTTTTTTTCTCATTTTTACATGTGCGCAATTCTTTCGGGCTTTGGTGTTTTTATTTATTTAATTAAAAGTTTTTTGCACTTAACATTTTTTTTTCATTCTTAATTTTATTTATTATTTTTATTAGAAGTTATCCAGGCCTAAGTGTTTGATTTGATTTTTCTTTCGGAAAGTTCTAGGTAAATGACTGATATATTAGTTATTCAGACGTATTGACGTGAAAGGGATTTTGTGCCTGAAATGAGTGAAAGCCTAGTTTTGACAAAACACACCAATTTTAAAAAAATTAAAAGTACTGTCTCGTTTACGGATTTTACAGAAAAACCTAAAAACACCAAACTTTATAAAAAAATTTTATAGAAAAAATGCTCTTTCTTGCAGGTGATTGGTGAAGAAGCAGTGAAAAGAGAAAAAAATATTTTTTTAATTTTGATTTTTTTTAAAAGTTTTTCAAAATCCCCAATGTTTATTTATGTAGTTTTTTTTCTGAAAACTTTTTCAGTGCGAAAATTTAAAAAGAGAAAAAATAATGAAATTAGCCTGAGTTTTTTGATAACAATTTTAAAATGTGTTTCTTGAAAAGGTTAACTTTCACTGACGGGCTAAAAGGGGCAAAAACAAAAATTCCCATTTCCCCCCGGCACCAGCTGTTTTATCAAAATATTTTATGGAAAATATAAAGAAATATTAATAAAGTTCTAACCCAAAATTATCAACCAACGGGAGAAGTTTAACTTGACATTTTTCTCTAAAAATATTCTCTTTACAAAATAAAATATTTTTTGGGAAAATTGGCTGTTCCCATTCTTTCGGCCTACTCGGTGGGAATAAAGGTAAAAATTAAAAATCTAAATCAAAAAACTTGTAATTTTTAATGTTCCCAATTTTGGAATTTTAAAACAAAAATTTCAAAAAAACTTTAAAAAAAAGTACATATCATGAATTTCTTGATTTTGTTAAATTCTTTAAGAAAAAATTTTCCCTTTGAGGGAACGCAGAATTTTAAACTAACAGCTATTTTTTGGGAGAAGCCCCTTTTTGGGGAATATATTTTTCCATTTAAAGGGTGATCCATCATGGAAATAATACTTTTTCCCCTCTACAAGATTGGACGTTCCAACACATTTTTTCCCTCAGTCAATCCCCTTTTACCCGGGTCATCCCCAAACGCACTTTTTAATAAAAATATTTGGTTTAATAGAGTAAAAAACTTTTTCAATATTTTAGTTTTTAGGTAAAAAATTTTTAAAAATTTACTGCAGGTTAAATAAAAAATATTTGGGATAATAGAGACAATTTTTTTTAATTTATAGTTATTGGGAAAAAATCTTTAAAGAAAAAAAAATTTTGCAAAACAGTCTTTTTAAACGGGAAAAAGATTAAAGGAAATTTTTTAAAAGTCTGTAGTATTCAAGGGCAAGTTAGTGCTGTAAAGGTTCTCGAATTAAAACTTGGCAGTTCAAGGGAAATTGAGCTGGATAGGATTCACAAAGTATGAGCGGGAGTTGGGGGGGAGTTAAAGATATTTTTTTCTTTTTTTTTCTCAAAATTGATATTTTCCCGAACTTAATGCAATTTTAAAATAAATAAAAATAAAATAAAACACAAACAAAACTCACTAAAATGAGTAAATTTTACTTTAAAACAATTTTTAAATTTAAAATGTGTTATTCCAATATATTTAATTTAAAACTCTGTTTCTTTTTAAATTTTGAATAAGCAAGCTACCATGAAATAAAAAGAATTTTTTTTGTAAATTTTTTTTTTTAAAAAAATTCGCCCCAATTAATTGATAGATCCAGTTTAGAAAAAACCTTCCAACTGCACAACAACCTTATTATTCTTAAATTCCTATAGTTAATGTCCCATTCCAAAAAATGACAGTCTGATGCCCAAAAAGGCTAATTGCTTAAATTTTGATAAAGAATTTATTACAAATCGGGACTAAATTTAAAAATTTCATTAAAAAAATTTAAAACACGTTCCTGACAAACGAGCACTTGTTTGTGAAGTAATTAAGGTGTGGCAAAGGCAGGTAGTGTTTTTACGTTTTTATAAAATTGAAATTTTCTTCAAAAAAATCAAATATTTCTCCAGTAACAAATAAAATTTAGTTTTTTCACAGCTAATATAAACAGATTTAAATTTCTGTAAAGGGTGTCGGGAAAATTTTGTCAAAACTTTTATCTTTTTAAAAAATTTTTTGACAAAATTCAGGATTTTCCTTGACAATTTTCAAAATCTGTTGATATTAGCATGTAATAAAACTAAGCTCTCTATGTGAATTTTGATTAATTTGGCCAAAAATTTCTATTTTTAAAAAAACTAATAACACGCTCTTTTTGCTGCACGTTAATTTATATTCTTTTCTGCTCTGACATTATTGATGTTTTTTTCAAAAGTTGTCTGTTTGGCAACGGGAAACTATTACGGAAAAGGGGGTATTGTTGCTTACTAAGGTACTGTGTTGTGTTTCTCTGGTAGCTACAGGATAAAGGCCCGCATAGGGGCCCCCAATACACACCTGGCAAAAAGGGAAAGACCTTTTAAAAAGGGGCAATTCAGGCACCATCTTGATGATGGGCCTATGTTTGACTTTTGAGGATGCCCTAGGGGGAATTCTGCGGTTGGTGGGCGGGGATCATTCCCGGGTCAAATGGAACATCAGCACATTCAAAAGATGCCACACATGAAGGTCAGTGATACTGGGTAGGGAGGAAAAGATTTTAAAAAAAATAACCGGGGGAGGGAAGTACACTAAGTTGTGTAGTCAGGTTTTTACATTTTCTTGTCACTGTCAATGGATGAAACGGGAAAAAAGATAACGGGTGGGGTTAAAACTATTGCTGTGAGATCGTTGAACCCCGGGCTTATTTGTCCCCCGCAGTACTACCTGGGGCCAGTCTGGTGATTTAACTGGGGTCAATCAAAACAAAAGTCCTGCAGTTTAAACCCTTAACCATTAAAATAAACTGATTAATAAACTACAATCCTTGTTCTTTTAATTACATTTTAAAAACAAAAACAACCAACACCAAAAATATTTTCCCCCTCAAAACTAATGTTTTTTTAGAAAATAAAACTTGATATTGTAATTGAAAAATAAAAAAAAAAAGTTATTATTGGTCTTTTTAATTGTTTCTTTATCTCACAAAATTAACGTGTTTTTATAAAAATTTTCGTTTTTTCGCTCAATTTTATGAAAGGTGGGGTTTTTCGTATTAAACCCTTTGTTCAAATGCTTTTACTTCCTCAAAAAATCAAGAAAAATTTAAAAATTATTTTTAAAGTTTTAAAATATTTTATAAAAAATAATATTTATAAAAATTTATAATTTTAAGAAAATATTTCACCCCCATTCCCCTTAATGTAACCAAAAGGGGAAGACGCCCGGCCAAAAAATCCCAGGTAACATTGTCGAAAGGTTTAAAAAAATAGAAAAATTTTTTGTTAATATGGAAAAAAATAAAAAGTAGGGTGACTTGTTTTTGCAGGTATGAATTCAGCTTTCCTCCATGGTGCGCGGGGCTGTTGAGCCGAAAAACCCAGCGGATTTTCCAAAATTTTGTGGAGGGTCTGAAGCGTCGGGCCAAGTCTGACCTATGGTCAGTGTATCATTGAGGAATCGGGGAACACATCTTGGGGGCAGGAAACTCCTGGGGAGATCGTCTCAATTTTGTCAGCCACCACGTAAGTGCAGAGAGGGTTTTTTAAAAATTTGAAAACCAACAAAAAATGTGGTTAGTGAAATTGTAGGATCTGGAGGAAGTCTTTTCTTGTACCAAATTCAAGAAGTTGCCCCATTTATCGTACAGAGAGCGGTGTCTGCAGGTCAGACGATGTGTCTGCCCAAGCCCCCAATAAGCACAATCGACTGTTTATAAATCTGTACCCACCCCATGGTTTCTGAAGACTTTGAAATGGCCAGGTAAACCCACGTAATTTTTTTAAGGCCCGTGCCGCTACCTGGGTGAGAATATAATATGATGTAAGGGAGTCGAAAGATCTGGGCTTTTGGCCCCCGAGGGCCTGGCCCCAATCTATTGGGGGATTCCCGGGGAGTACGTATCTGAATAAAATCAAGGACTTGTGGGGGCAGGCTTCCTGGGCCCCAAGGGGGGGGTTTTTTTCTGAAGAAAAATGAGGGGCGTGCGCTTCAAACTATGATTCATCCACATGATGCATCCACGGGTAACTAACATACCCTATCAGGATGATGAATTTTAAAAATTTAAATGGGTTAAAAGAGAAGAACGTGAGTAGTATTGGCTTTAAAAGGCGGGATGCTTTTTTTAATTTCTTTTCCCTTTTAAAAATTTTAAAAAATAAAGTCTCAAGTTGCGAAAAGTAGGAGGGGGTTATAAAAGGTTTGCTTTTAAAATAAGTGAAATTTTTAAGAATAAAAGCAGTATGATTTGGGGTTTAGTGTTAAAGCAAGGAGAAGGGGGGGATAAATAAGTATGAGTTTATGACAGTTTCTTGCCAAAACCCCATAAGGAACGGTTGGGTTTAAAAGTTTTATTATTTATATCCATTTTTTTTTAAAAATTTTTTGAGCCATTACTGTTGTGGATTTAAAAAACTATTTTTTTAAAAACTTTGTTATGTTTTCCAAAAAGGGGTTTTTATAGCACTAAAAACTAAATGTAGCCTCTAAAAATGAATTTTTTTTTTGAAATAAAAAATTTGTAAAAAAACTTGGATCAAAGGGTATTGTTTTTTTATTCGTGAATCAAAAAAAATGTAATAATGATTTCTATGAAATCAAACAAGTTTTGGCTTTGGGTGAAATAAATTTTTCAAAAATTTTATGGAAAACTGGTTCTATTAAGGGGTACATTAAGTTTTCCTTTTTTTTCTATCCACCTTTTTTGAACCTTTTTCCAGAAATTTTACAATTAAAATAGGGTCTGGGCCTGTTTTTTTTTAGAGATGGGGGCGAATCCCTTATTTCAGATTCACTTTTATTTTCGAATCCGAATCCGAAAAGTTGTGGGGCTATTTGTAAAATTTTTAGTGATCAAAATAGAGGGCGGGTGGTGTTTTTTATTTTAAAAATATAATTTTCCCTTTTCAAAAAATATAAGTCTTTTTAAATTTTCCAAACTTCCCAAGGAAGGGCACACCCCCAAAAACCCCTTAGTACCACTTTTTATGTTGAATTTTTTACATCCCAAAGGTTTTTGGGAAACTTTTTTTTTAAAAACCCCTTTTTTAAAGGGGGAGTGCCAGGCCACCACCGTGGTTCAGATTCCCCGTTAAACGGTGGGGCCCCTTCTTTTTATCTCACAATCAACCCCAAAATTTTTTTTTAACCAAAAAAATTTCCCCAAAATCGTTAACACGAAGGGGTAAACGGGGTGCTAATAATAATAAAAATTTTTTTTAAAACCGTTTTGTCCCCGAAAAAAAAGGTTTTTTCCCGAAACCCTTTTTTTTTTAATTTTGCCATACGTGGTTCCCCCCCCTTTTAAAAATTTTTTGTTTTTTTTTGAATTTTAAAAATTTTTTTTAATCCCAAAGTATATTTTTTTTCATCTTTTAATTTAAAATTTTTTTATTAATTTTGCTAAATAAATTAAAAAATCTTTCCCTTTTTTAATAATCATAAAAATTACTCGATTTTTCCCCCGGGGTTTTTCACATTTTTTTGGGGTAAATTTTTTTTTTTGCAAATCATCTAAAAAAGGTTTCTCAAAATCATACTCTTGACCCTTTTATGAACAAAAAATTTTAAAATTGTTAAGACTCTTTTTTTAAAAAAAAAAAAACTTTTTTTCTTTAAAAAACAAAAAGGGAACATTTATTTTTAAAGATTTGGTTTTTTTTGATAAGATTTTTTAAAGTTTATAAAAATAGAAAATTTTTTTAAAAATTAATTAATTTTTTGCTTCATGGGTCAAACGAATATTAATTTTTTAGTAAATCATAATTTAGGAAGTCAAAAAAAGTAGAAATTGGTTCACACCTATCAAACCCTTTCGGCCTGTTTTTTTAAAACCCTGATCAAACAACCAAAAATCAATTTAGAACGTATGAGGCAAAAATTTGTATGTTGATAAACCCCCAAAAAATTAATACTCCCCATGAGAAAAAAATCTATTTTAAATATATATTAATCTTTTTTAATATATATATCAGTTTTTTGCATCAATATTTGTCGCTTGCAGAGAATTTTAAAATGAAAACCAAAAAAAATTTTTAAAAATTTTTTAACTAAAAAAAATTTAATTTGAAAGAATCACAAAAGACTAAGCACCTCACTTATCAAAAAAAAATTTTTCTGTTAGAAATTTGTTTTTTTTGGGGGTTTTTAAAATTTTTTTCCCTTTTCCCCCCCAAAACATAATTGTCAAAACCCCCTTTTTAAAAAATTTTTTTTTAAAAAATCTTTCTTTATCTAAATTTTTTTTACCTGCCACCAAAATTTTAGTTTTTAAAACTATAGAAAAAATTTTTTTTTATAACTCCCCCCCCCCCCCCCTTTTTTTCTGGAGTTAAAATTTTAAAAGGCCAGATTTTAGTTTTTTGGATGGTCTTTTTTTGGGATGCCAAAATTTTTTTTTTTAACCCGACATTTGCAGAGATGTAGATTTTCTATTAATTTTGTAGATTTTGGCCCCCTTTTTCCCCCAAAAACCCCCTTTGAAAATTTTAGTCAAAGTTTTTTTTTGGGTATCGGGGTTTGATTTATCTTTATTTATCTAAAAAAATTTTTTTTTTTTTCCCAAAATTTAAAAAAAAATTTTTTTTTCCCCTCATTTACCCATCCCACTTTTTTTCTCAAAATGCAAAATTAAAAAATAATTTTTTTTTTTTATTTTTATTATTATGAAATGTTATTTGTGTTTTTCCCGTACCTAATTAAAAATTTTAAATTCTTTAAAAATACGAAAAATAATTAATATTTTTATTTTTAAAAATTTTACCCCCCAAACCCCCCTTCCCCCCAATTATTAAACCCTCATGAAAAATTTTTAAAATTTAAAAAAGGTTTTTTTTGGTCATCTTGATGGGCCTTTTAAATACAAAGGGGTTCTAGATTTAGGGGGGCTCTTTTATTTTACCGGCCGCATTGCCTTTTCCCCCTAAACGCAGCGTGCGTAAGTTGATGGCCCCACCCCAAATTTGGGTTCTGTTCAAACATGTGACTGTGTAGTGAGCATTTTTTAAAAAATTTAAATTATTAAAACCCCTTTTTCTCCCCGTTCGGGTTAACCCAAAGTACAATTACGTAAGGGGGTTTGGGAAATTTGGGGGAAAGGGTTTAATTAGGGGAAATAAACCCCGCTTTTTGGTGGGGGAGGTGGAAAAAAATTGGGGAACCCCCCCCCCTCCCCCCCCATTTTTCCCCCGCCAGTTTCAAACCCCGTTTCCCCCCAAACCTCAGCAGTAGATCCAAAACGACTGCGCTTTTGCTAAAACGCCCCCCTGCGGGTGCGCTCTTTTTAAAAATTTCTTATTTATTCAAGTATGTTCCCAAAACCCAAAGTGAATAGAAAAAGTTTTATTTTTTTAAAAGTAAAAATTTCTTTTTAAATTTTGGTGAAGGGTTGCAAAAAGTGTCATACCGATACTAAGAAAATGCCGGGTAAGCATTGTATCGTGCCGATCAATAAAAGTAATCTAAGAGATATGGTGTTATACACCTGACTTCCCTAAAGATTCTGATGTCAGACGAAGATGATTCCTTTCTGAACAAGATGGAAATGGAGTCATGATTCATATTTTTATTTGCTCAGAACATTTTTTCACCTAAGAAAATGAACAAGACCTTCAGTCCAACTGCTGTAATTTCCCTTAAAAAAGCAAATTAAAATCCCCCTTTTTGTGATGTCTCCGAAATGTTATCCAAGGGAAAATATATAAACCCGTGAATCTAGGCATTGTATTAGATTTACGAAAAAAAAATAGTAAGTTTTCATGGCGTGTAAACATGTCACCCCCAATAGTTTTACTTTATGGAAAAGTCCCCTTTATAGTGAATTTAATGATTTGTTTAAATAGTTTACTTAACTGCAAGATTTCACCATATGCATTTTATAACCTTATTAAATAAATCGATCTTGCTTCATTAATGTGGACAGTAGTCTATAAGAAAAAATCTCCCCATGCAGGGTGGATATAGTTTTTGTTATCCATGCCTCTTAAAACATACTTTAGAAACATTATTTCTAAATTAAATAAATCACGTGCTGATGACACACATGAATATGTTTTGTACAAGAACATAGTTTATTGTAGTACATGAACAAATGTATTAGTACGCAAGTTAATGAAAGCTTAAGGTATTTGGTGACGTAAATGTTCACTTAAATTATGTGTTAATTTTTCAATATAAATTTAATAACCCTCTTGTAAGTGGGCCCCATTCATAAACCAATTTGTAGTATATGAAAATCTTGAATTTATATTAATGTTCAACTGAGTGTGTCAAACAATATATTTAAAGGGTAATTTTTAGATTCAGCTATATTTGTGTTATATAAATTGGTAATAATTTATGCCCCCCTCAAATTTTGGAGATAATATGGTTTTCCTCCACCTATATCTCCCCACCCGCCCCCCCTCAATTGGAAATAAAGTTGTCCTCTAAGATTGAAGTTCAAAAACCCAGCCGGGTGTAACAAGGTATTTTTCCCTAAAATGGTACCCTACTCTCAATATACGCAAATGTAGGTACATTCAATCTAAAAAAGTAACATTCCTCATTCCTGGGGTTTTTAGGGAGGAAATTGATGTTATGGGTACAACTCAAACGGGGATAAGTCACAATGAAAAAAAACCTATTGTGATGATATCAAGAGTATCGGCGAAGCTTTTTTAGTGTCGGCGAGGTAGTTTGTTAAAAACACATTTTTTAAGGAGTTTTTAGTCTTGACTCCAAGCCAGTGGAAAATTTTGAAAATGGAATGCCACTAAAAGCATTTGGGGGTTTCCTTAAGCATTTAGAAATAATAATAGATTGTTAATATAATCTTTTTGAAGTTTGATGCAAAACCATCTTTCAGCTTCAAATTCAAGTATAAGAGGAAAATTTAAAAAAAATGGAGGAAGGCACATTTCGATGGGGGGAGAAAAAATTTGGTAATACCCACCCTATCAACCCTTCCCTCTTTCCCAGTTCACGCTCAATGAGTGACACTCGATATAAAACTAGTGACAGACAAACCGTAGGAATGTAGCTTATTTTCCTCAGAGTCTGACAAACTAAATTAAATCTAGAACATCCAGCCCCTGACAGTTAATTCATCATTGTGAAAAAGGGGGAAAAACACAGTCAACCAATGATACGTTTTTCGGACATTCTGGAATCGAACCGGGACCTTTAGCTCAGTAAACAAACACGCTACCAATGAGATAAAATGTCGGACTGTGTATTTTAATCAACATTTTTGTACGGTTTATGTGTTGTTAGCAAAATAATTCTTATTACGTGATAAAAAAATTACACCTGTAAACAAATAAAAATGGTACGTTGGTATTAACGCTATAAACTACCTGATCTCATAAGTCATTGCACTCAAAATATAACTTGTTTTTAAGTGACGCGGAGGTCGGGTGTATGTTGTTCTTTTTTTATATTCATTAAAATATTAAATTATAAGAGACTTGTGAGATTTAAAGTATTTATTTAATGATCATAATACTAGTGTAAATATTTTATGAGAGTTCGGCCATTCATTTTTTCTGGTACAAAGGCTCCTTCGGTCTAAAATGTGAGAACCCCTGGTCTAAGTCAATATATGTTAAGTGTTGAATAACAATCTCTGGTAGCTTTGTCAGTCGAAGTACTTTAGTATTAATTTTAAAACCGAAATTGGTGGGGTGCGAGTGATTCAGAAGTCTCTATCTAAGCGGGGTCCTCGGGGGTAATAACCCTTCTTGTGTTAAGAAACTTAAAACTAAAACAAAACTTAACTACCGAATGGTGGTACTAGTTATATACATTTTCTTGTATACAATGTATGGAAGCTACTATGGTTGTGCTTTTTTCAATGAGAATAAGGGGCACTTTTAAATATGTGTGTGTGTGTTTGTTTTGAAAAATAAAGTCTTAAACAAAGTCTTAAAAAGGAGCCTATGTATACGACTCATCTTTGTGTCTAATGTTTTAGTTATAAAGTAAATAATTTATGTTTGTATTGAAATTATTAGGGACAGGGGGGAAGATGCCCCGTTTACCCACCCCATTGAGTGCGCCCGGGTTTAAGTAAACCCTTAGTTAGAGGTCATTTTATCATAGATATAATTAATTTATAAAATAGATAGTTATTAAAAGGGTTTTTTTATGAACTATATAACGCCCCTTTTTCTCGTCAAATGAAAAAATCAAAAGTATATCCTTTTAGCTTTATTTAATTAAAGGGTACTAAATTTTTTGTTCAAAACCTTTTTAAAAAGGTTTGATTATAATATAATGTTAATATTGAATACTTTTAGCCAGTGTGTTAAAGGATCTCTCATTTATATTAATAAGTCAATATAGTAAGTATAGTATTTATCTTATAAATGTTAAATAAAGTTTAAATGTAATTATAATTATACAAAAATGTACATTTGTTTATATTTGAATATGAGTATTTTCACTGTCAAAAATGTTTTTCAAGTAAATAGAGTAAGCTCTAGTAGTGTGTTTTTTCATTGTATCTTCACACCAGTCAATGCTTTCCACATTTAATAGCAATTAGAAGGTAGGTATGAGGAAGATAGAATTATGAGAAGTACCCTCGTTTGCGTGGAAAACGGGAAAAACTTTACAGGGTTCCCTACGCTCTGGAAATCGGGAAAGTCAGGAGCTTTAAAAAGGTCAGGGAAAGTCAGAAAGACAATTCATGTCTTCATGTCACACTTAGAAAAAACAAAGAAAATATTTTTTCTATTTACTGCGTCATAAGCCACTGCCCCAATGAAGAAAGCTGAGGGCACTTACCATGCTCAAACTTGCCCTAACACAAGTTTGGTAGCATTTTATTTCAGAATGTGAACGCAGAGGTCTCCTAGCCTGCACATGACAATTCTTTTAACTTTAGTGATCACTTGTTTTTGTTCTTGTTCAAGGTTTGTCATCGTTATAGTTTGATACAGTGCACCAGGACTGATTAGACTACACCAGCAATGTCTAACAAAAAACCGTTTTTTAACCAGCTCTGGCTAAGCCCAGACCATTTTCCTGAATTCTCATACTGGATAAGTGGTGTTGAAAGTAATAAGCTGCAGGCATTTTGTAAAGTGTGCAAAAAAATTATAAACTTAAGTAATATGGGAAAGCAAGCATTAGCTTCCCATGCAAAAGGACCAACTCATATCAAAACTCTTGAAACTTTGACAAATCAACGATCTCTGTTGACTTTTTTTTCAAAAAAGTCAAGTGATTCAGGTTCATCGAGCTCCCCCAGTTTCAAGAGAATCTCTGGCACACAAAGACATTCTACCTAGTGATGATTCTGCTGGTTGCTCGAAGAGTTTTTCTGTTTCATCGAAAATCGTAACGTCGCAGAAGGAAGCTGTTGCTAAAAGTGAAATTAGTGTAGTGCCTCAAAGAAACCATAACACTTTTGTTATAAAAGATGATATAACTAAGGCGGAAGTCATTTGGGCTATGCAAGTTGTTGACAAAAAAATGTCTTTCAATTCGTGCAATAATTTAAGTACAATTTTTTCAATTGATGTTTCCCGAGTGTTCCATTGGCATCCTTGGTGGAGACAAGGCTGCATACTTCATTGTGCATGGCTTGGCTCCATTCTTTCATAATAATTTTACTGGACCGCCTAAAATCATGTAACAACTTTGTAATTTGTTTTGATGAGGCATTGAATAAAGTTATTCAAAGAGGACAGATGGACATTGTAATTAGATTCTGGACAAGGAAAATCATAAAGTCATCAGTCGTTACTTTAAACAGTGTGTTTTTCGATAGGAGCACTGCTGAAGAATTACTGAAGCATTTTCTGGATGGTATTTCTCCTCTTACCACTCTCTAAGTTGATACAAGTGTCAATGGATGGCCCAAATGTCAATTTAAAGTTTATAACACTTCTTCAGGAACACCTCAAATCTGTAACAGACAATGAAGTATGTAGTTTGCTAAATCTGGGAACATGTGGGCTTCATGTTGTTCATGGTTCCTTGAGAACAGGAGTAGAGTCTGTTTATTGGGATATAAGTAGCTTATTACGTCACATGTACTACCTGTTCACTGACTCTCCAGCTCGTCGAGCATTGTTCACCCAGTTTGACAGGGTGTACAACTTTTCCATTGAAGTTCTGTGGTGTGCGTTGGTTAGAGAATGCGAAGTGCTTTCAAAGGGCATTACAAATTTGGGACCATGTTATTAAGTTTTCTCAAAGAAGCAAAACTTCCTAAAACAAAACCTGTAGAGACACTGAAAAAGAGCAGCCTGTGATCCATTCCTAAAGTGTAAACTAGCGTTCTGCAAGACAATTGCAGATGAATGTCAGCCTTTCCTGCAACGGTTTCCAGACATCAAAACCAATGACTCCATATCTTTTTGAAGCTGTAGAGAAACTTCTAAGATACCTTATGAATCGTTTGTGTGAAACCTGATCTTATGACGTGCACGGGTCCAAATTACTGTCTATTGACACAAAAAAATCAGAAAATTTGATCCTTAGCAAAAATATTGATATAGGATTTGCAACAAAACGTTTGTTAGGAGAAACTGCGATCACAGTAACAGAAAGACAAAATTAGAATTTATACATGGTGCCGCATATGTTAACCACCATGATTGCAAAACTACAAGAAAAAAGTCCCTTAAAAACAGAAAGCTGTGAGAGGTTTGTCTTCATTGGATCCTTGTGTTATTCAACATTCACCTCAACTGGCCCAGAAGAGATTTTCTTTTCTTTTGGAGGAACTCAACCATGCCAACATCATAAATGATGTTCTGGCTGAAAATGCCAAGAAAGAATACTTGCATTTTTGCAACCTCAAAAAATCTGAGCTTCAAGAAATATTTCGTCCTTGTGATCAGTTTAGTGATAAAGTAGGACTTGACACTATTTATGGTAGCTTTCTAATAGGAGAAGCAAACTACAAAACATCTTTGGGAAGTAATAAAGATTTGCCTTGTCTTGTTGCATGGGAATGCAACTGTTTGAAGGTGGTTTTTCAGTCAATAAATCTTTACTGGTTGAAAACATGCATGAAAAGACAGTTATTGCACAGCGTCACATTCATGATGAGATACAAGAAGCAGGAGGGATTAAAAATATACACATTAGCAAAAAGATGTTGGATTACGTGAGAGGTGCTCGGAAACGCTATCATGAATACTTAGAGATGAAGAAGCAAGAAAAAAGTGAAAAAGACAAGAAGGCAGAAAAGAGGAAATTAGATATACAAGTTAAAGATTTAGAAGGAGAAATAAAAAAATTAATGATGGCAACTGAAGAGAAACGAGAAGCAATAGACGTGGAGTTGCAAGAACTGAAGAAGAAGCAAGCTTCACTTTATATAAATATAACATAGTTTCTTATTGTATGACTATAGTGATAATTTTAATAAAAATAAAATTGACTTGAGACATGAATAATATGAAAGCAGACAGAGTTCCTGTTGTAAGCTATTCAGTTCAGGAAATGTACAGTTTAGGTAAAATAAAACTGTAATGATACCAAACTCTTTAGTATGTTCTTAGTGGCCTGTTATTTAATACGTATTTCTGCACATGATACCAAAGGGAATCAAGTTTGTTACAAATTTTTGATAGGGATTATTTTTCCATCATTTTCCCTCAACTGATTGGCAAGATGTCTGCTTTCTTATTCTTCCATGAGAGGTGAGGCAAGGTCGGCTGTAAGGGGGAGGAGGCCGAAATAAATTTATTTAAATTAATATTTTCACGTGTATAGTACCGTAAAGTTATAATGGAAATTTTATGAGAAATTGGTCAGGGAACTTGGGAAAATAGTCAGGGAAAAGTCAGGGAGAATATTTTTACAAATACTGTAGGAACCCTGATTTAGGAAAAATTACCTTAAGTACACCGTGTAATTGAGCAGGCGCGGTATGCACATTTTTGTCCTCGATTCATTATTTTATAGTAAAAATCTTTCTTTCAAAAATGAAGATGAAATACATATTTAAAAAAATTAGATATCACTAAACTTTACACAAAAATATACAAATCAATACATTATTTAATCTATATAAAGCAAAGGATAAAGCAAGACATAGGTACCCGCCAACAACTCGTGAAACTCAAAACAAATTATGTTAGTGGGTTTGAAAAAGAACCAAAGGAAAGTTGCCGGGGAACAATGAATTTTTGTTATGGTTTACTTCAAGGTCCTTTGCTATTATTAGGAATGGAGGGAGGAGAGGACTGCTGCCTAAACCCACCCTTCAAAGTCTCTTGTAGAGTGCGACGGAGAAGAGAGAAAGAGAAGATTTAGCCTGTTTGCCACGTAACTCAAGTTGGCCCGCCACATTGCTGAAAAAAAACTATTTTGTCTAATCGTTTGTGCTCTATTTGTGCTCATATGTGCCCGAACATGAACATTTGTGCTGTGAAACTGGCAAATTTAGAAAATATTTAATGTGGTGGGCCAACTTGAGCTAGCCCACCACATATTGAAAAACACAACATAACAAAATTTATTTAAGTCAATCCATTGTGCTCCATTTGTGCTCATATGTGCCCGAAAATGAACATTTGTGCTTTAAAATTATAAAATCTAAAGAACAATTAATGTGGCGGGCTAACTTGAGTCTTCCTTATACCATAACCTGTAGAAAATATTGAATTCAAGCAGGCCCGCCGCATTTTTAAATATCAATGTAACAAAATTCTGTTCTCACCATTCGTTTGTTTTTCGTTTGTGCTCATATGTGCCCAAAAATGAGTATTTGTGCTCTATAATAAGAAAATCTAGAAAACAGTTAATGTGGTGGGCTAGCTTGAGCTCTAGTTGGATCGCCTTCATTAAATGTTATCTAAAAGGCCTAGATTCACAGCTCTAACGTTAATTTTCGGGCACATATGAGCACAAACTAAGAAAAAACGAATGGTGAATACAGAATTTTGTTACATTGATATTTAAAAATGTGGCTGGCCAGCTTGAACTATATTTTTCTACAGTTTATGATATAGGGAAGGTTCAAGTTAGCCCGCCACATTAAATGTTCTCTAGATTTTCTAATTTTAAAGCACAAATGTTCATTTTCGGGCACATGAGCACAAATGGAACACAATGGATTGACTTAAATAAATTTGGTTATGTTGTGTTTTTCAATATGTGGCGGGCTAGCTTGAGATCAAGTTGTCCCACCACATTAAATATTTTCTAAAATGGCCAGTTTAACAGCACAAATGTTCATGTTCGGGCACATATGAGCATAAATAGAGCACAAACGATTAGACAAAAAAATGATTTTTTTTCGGCAATGTGGCGGGCCAACTTGAGTCACGTCTGTTTGCATCTAGGCTTTAAGAGTGTCACTTTTTGGAATGGGAGAACACAAGCGATTCTAGCGGTGAGATATTTTTACCAACCAAAGCTCGTCAGATTTATCCCTCTGGCCTCTGCTGCAGCCATTGGCATTTCGAAGGTCCACTTGCTTACATCGTACGTTTTTCTTGCCCTAGGAAGTTATCCTGTAAAGGCTACCACATTTTATATTTTTACGTTTTATGAAGACTTAAAAAAAGACCAACGACAATTCCATAAAATCTTTTGTATTTTTTTCACAAGTTGAAATAATTCCTGAGAATGCTTTGCAAATTACTAGGAGGGAAAATTAGTATATAGTTTTTAAACAAAGGACCTATTGTGTTAACATAGCCCATGTTGTTAATAATATCACCGTAATAAAAATAGTTACACTATTTGAAAAAAATAACTACTAATTTTATATAATAATAGTTAAAATAATTCTAACAATAATAATAATAGAGTTAAGGATCTAGCCTAAACCATAATTTAAGTATATATACATATATATATATATATATATATGACCATTGTAATATTTACTGGCAAAATTTATTTAATACGTCACTATTATTTATATATTAATTATTAATACAATAGATAAAAAAAATATGTTCATATATATATCAGTAGCGCTAAACGAAAATCGGGTGTCACTTCAGACAAATTTAAAGTGGGTGGGTTGAATATTGGTTTCCACTTTCATTTTGCCTTTCGGAATAAGTTGTCAAAAGTCCCCATAATTTGAATGTACGCATATAATTTTACCGCGCGTAAACGATGTTGAGAATGGGATTTTCTTATTGTTTTTCGTTAACTTTATGATCGTGAGATATATTAACAAGGAAATTATATCGGAAATCTATATATAAAAAAGGTGATATAGTGTTTTGTGAACTACTGATCTAGTTGTATGTAGGATATTGTCAATGTTTTTAGAAATATTGTAACTATCTCGCATCAGTTGTGCTATCTATATTCAGATGAAACAACAAACAGTACCTTTTACTTTCCGAAGATAACCGAAGGTTTTAAATTTACATTTTAGGCCAAATGACTTTAGGCCAACTGCCTTTTAGGGTAACTCCCTTTAGGCCAAACGCCTTTAGGCCAACTGCTGCGTCCCCGTTAAAATCCGGTCAAATTAAACAATCTAGACTCATATTATTGTTTAAAATCAAATCAATCGGAATTTGAGTGTCTTTTAGTTATTTTTAAAAGTGTTGTTAGAATGGGTTAAGTTTCTAAAAAGCATGTGAAATAAACATATTAGGCCTAGTTATCCTCTGATCAACTTTAATCATCAATGAAGGTTATTTTATTGTATTAAGATAGCAAAAATAAAAATACAAACATACTTTTAATAAAAACTAAAACAACGTGCTTAACAATCAAACATTGATTGGAAATAGTGAACTCAATAATGCTTAAATATGTTTTATTATTATTTTATTTTATAATCATTATCTATTTTTGCGTAGAAAACAAATATATTCGATTCTTGCTATATATCGATTTCTGAGAATACATTCTATTTAAAACACGAACATATTTTCGACTAAAATATGTTCATTCCCATTTTATAAGGCAGGACTACGTTTGAATATTTCCACAATTACTTCAATAACATATTAAAATATTTAAAACTCTATAGTGCTTACTAAGTGATAAGATTACCTGAATCGATTCTAAGCAAACAATCGATAAACTATACGTATGCCTGGTAGGGATAAATATACAGTTTTATCGCTGTCTGACTGTTGACAGTATTTATTTTTCATGAAACCCAACAAAATGTCTAACTTAAGGATCATATCCAATAAATTGGGTTTCTTACATAGTTGTAGATAGTTATAACCAGTTGGGTAGTAAGAATTAACAGTATCTTTATTTCAATCATCACTCTAAATATATACATCATGGCGGCTGACTTTGTATCATCCGTAATGTGTCTTATTTGTGTTAAACTCTAGTTGAATTTGAAAATGTCCACAAGTTTGAAATATAAAGAGTATATATTTATTTTAAATGTAAATGACATCTTTAAAATTTCAGATTTAAAAAATATAAATACTTTCATAAAAAAAAATTAATAAACGGAAATATCTGGTTTTAAATTAGAAATAACACTTGTGTATCACATTGTTTTAAATTTTCAGAGATTTTACTCTCATTAATGTATCTTGATATTAAAAATATACATATTTCTGAAAATTCAAAACAATGTGCAACTGCTGAAGTTTGAAAAAGTGGGAAGTGTAAAAGTGTCAGAAGAAATAGTCAGAAATTTTAAGTGCTTTGTATTTTGTTTATTATTCCTTAGTGTAATGTTGCATGATCAAATCTTCTGTTCCATTTCCATTCCTCTATGCACATTTGCACATGCACTCTTGTTAGACTTTATTTAATTGAGAAATCTACTTCAATCCAATTCTTAATACTTATAAAAGTTGATGCTCATACTTTAAAATTAAAAATAGTGTGACTAAAATAATATTTCTAGCAAACAATATTAAATAGTAAAATGACTTGTTGGGCAATAGTAAGGAAGCTGTTTCAAAACTGTAGAAATTTTACTAGGGGCTAGTAACGAAATAAACAGGGAAAACATTGGTGGACAATATTTTATAGCATACTTTGAAATATTATGGGTTAATGAGCTTAAATATTTAGGAACAATTTTAACTGGCAATAACAACATAAAATTTGATGAAAATAATAGTCAGGAAATACAAACTATATCGTACATATATTTGGAAGAAGGTACAGGAAAGGTGGATGGAAACATAAAATACGGATAAACACTATATAACTCTTACAATGAAAAGAAGAACACAGTTCACACTTTACACTGCTGCCAATGTACAAAGAGTTAATGGTTGCCTCTTAAGGAAAATTGATAGTCACCGCCCAATCCCCCGACCTAGGTTTCATTCTATCGGAACTCATCAGGGAGGAGTGTGAAACGCACAACGCAACGTCCTAAAGGAGAAAACCAAAAAACAAAAGAGGAAAAAAAAGAAAAGAATGATAGGACACTTAGATAGATCTTTTAATAAGTTGCGTTGTGCGTTTCACACTCCTCCCTGATGAGTTCTGATAGAATGAAACCTAGGTCGGGGATTGGGCGGTGACGATCAATTTTCCTTAAGAGGCAACCATTACCTTTTTGTACATTGGCAGCAGTGTAAAGTGTTAACTGTGTTGTTCTTTTCATTGTAATGGCCATATTGTGTTGGTCCCCCTTTTATATGTTTCTATCCACCTTTCCTATACCTTCTTCCAAATATAAATAATACAATACCTCATAAAGTGAAAAGAGGTTTTCCTTACAGAGTTATATCAAACTAAATCGTACAAAATGTTTTGACATCTTGGCTGCTCTAAAGAGATGTAAAGCCCAGAATATACAAAATAAGTAGTTTACGTGTGTGAAACCAGGGGTTCAGAATATGTTCAAAGATCCAACATTTCCCCGAAAACCATAGCACTAAAAATAATTCATTGAATATTTTATAGAGATTATTACCTACTACATCGTTTGGAAGATTCAAATTCAAACATGTTTTTAGTCATAGTTATTTTTATAGTAGCTACCTTATAAAAGATGTCTCTCAGAAATGGCAACCTTCCCATTTCCTTGTGTGCATTACATGTTGTTATTAATTGTTGCCAGTAGGCTTACCGGTACCAACATTTCATTTTACATCTTGAGAGTAAGAGCTAATGGAGTGTCATTCCGTGAGGCCTTGGTTTAATTGTTGATTTTCGTAGGCTCACCAATACTGCAAGGTCTTTCACTATCAATCACATTAGTGGAAATATCACTATTTACGACTGAGTTTTCCTGATCACTTGCAATACTCCCTTGATCCTTACTTCTAGGTTTTTATTGGGGATGTTTTATTAGATACGTGATATCCGAGCTTATCACGTCTGCCACGCCATTCACAATAAGAACAGTTGACGTTTTGTTTTCTCTTAAAAGTTGAAACAATATACATTAGTTTCGCTAAACCATCTAATTTTTTATAAACATCTATTGTACAATGTACGAATATTAACATGTCCACTAAAAACAACAATTTCATCGCTACACAATTATTAAAAGCATGTCACTAGTTTAAATAAACTGTGCGCACATCACCATTTAATTAGGCCGCAATATGGCGGGTGACTGAATTCAAACTAAAAAAAAAACATTGCTTACCCTCCCCTCCCCCGCCTGCCTACCATTGCTACCAAACACCCGCAATAGGGTAGGTGACTGATCACCCAGAACATGCAGCATGAATGGGAGATTCTAGAACCTTGTTGAGTAGATAACATTAGAGAGAATGTAATGAGGTGGACTGGATAGAACCGTAAGTACACTAATAAATATTATTTTGTGTGTTTTTTCAGGGGTGGGGGTCAAATCATTCCGACAACTCGCAGATGCCTCTATGCCTCAATCCTAACTGCTCAGCCTCGTCTGATGGAACCTGTGTATCTTTGTGAGATACAATGTCCCGAAGTGGCAGTAGGAGGAATCTATGGGGTCCTCAATAGGCGCAGAGGACATGTCTTTGAAGAAATGCAAGTGACTGGGACCCCTATGTTTGTTGTCAAGGCCTACCTGCCTGTAAACGAGTCTTTTGGTGAGCCACAAAATTAAATCACTATAGGGACTAACAGTCCAAAGTGCTTGCCTCGGGATGTTGATTCAACAGATTTTTCTAGAGCATTATAACCCTGTAGCACAACTTTCATAGGAGGGTTCCGTGTTGATTGTGGTTTGTAAAAGAATCCTGGACCCTTTAGCACGAGGTCATAGAAATTCCCATCTGCTGGTATAATCAGTCTGCCAAGAAAGTACACATTAAATAACTTTATTTAAAAAAAATCATTATGTGTGTACTGAATATTATAACAACCATATTTTGACCAAATAGTGAGGGATAGTCAATGCTTATCCCCTTCACTGTCAAGTATTTTGTCAATATCTTGTTTGTATACATTACCCTTTTTATGAATCTAGGTAGGGTTTAAAAATTATCAATTTTTTTTTTATCATTTTTGAATTCTTTATATGAAACTCAGAAACATATATTAACTTAATTTTAATTGTATATTTCTCCAGAAATTTATAGCTGCAAATTTCTGAAGGAAGTAATATCTATAGCTTCGCTACATCGACATTTTCATGATCTGGCCTCACTCCGAAGAATCCTTAGACATCTGTCTTAGATAATCTCAACAATTGCAGCCCCATAAACTTCCCCCACAATAAATCACATCATAGTATTACCTACCTTGACGTGGATCTGTTCCTTGAAAACAACCAAATTCGTACCACTGTACATATAAAACCCACCAATCACTAACAATACCTCCACTACCATTCAGTCTTGCCACCCGAGACAAGCGGATATGTTCAGAACCAGATGATTTAACTGAATATTAAACATCTCACCACAGCTTTCCAAAGCAGAAGTTACCCCAAGCCTTTAATAGACATCACCCGCCTCGGTGGCGTAGTTGGCTAACGCGCTTGTCGTGTTGAGCCCGACTGCTGAGGACGGGGAGATCGAGGTTCGAATCTCGGTCGGGTGAACTGGGGGTGGTTTTTCCTAAATGGTTTTCCACTCTCCCTCCACGCAAATTCGGGTTCACTTCCTCTAATTCAACCTCCCCAATTCCTAATCCATTAGCGTAATTAGTACTTAAAGCGTATAACCCGAACGGGTAGTAAGACGCGGTGCTAGATATATATTTAATAGACATCCAAATCACCAGAGGGATGACTACGACCCTCCAATAAAGTTGAGGACATCCCTCTCACAACATAATACCATCCTGGTCTACAACAAATCAACACCGTCCTTTAAGCAAAACTAACAACTTGATATATCAACTGCAGTGCAAACCATGTTATGCAGAGTATATAGGCCTCACTACAGGTTCTCTCAGACAGCGAATGAACAATCATCATTTTGACACAAACCACAAAGATCCAGACAAGCTTAGACAAGCTTGGCCTCAACTAAAGATAGTTTCACTCTACAAAATTAAAACATTTTCTAATTGTTATTAATTTTTAATAGGCCTATATATATATATATATATAATAATTTTACTGTAACACTTTCTAAATAAACCCACTTACAGTTAATCTTTTAGCTAGTTGTATTGCATTAGTTTGTTTTACACCAAATAAATTTCTCAAACCAATACCCGATTTTAAATCCATACAAACTTATATTGAAATTGATTTATTAAAAGATAGTACATGTCGAATGGATCCAGGATTAGCAAATGTTCTGTTTGGTTGCACAAGAGGAACCTAATGTTTGTTTTCTATCAGATACCTCACAAGAAATAAACAACAACTTTACCATTTAGTGCTTTGAGCATCCTGTGTTTCTGTCGAATGTCACTTTATGTTCCTTGGCATTGCACACATTTTCCATTACCTGAAGATTCCATTGCCTTGATGACACTTCCCTCTAACCTGCCGAAGTTGCTTTTGATGTTGAATCTTTGAAAATTTGCTCGGTTGACAACTGATAGGTTTTCTTGCTCCACTGTCCAAGCCTCTTTAAATTTTTTTCTGTGCTTAAATGTTTGACATAGATTTACTAGCTGGTATTACACCCAAATATTTTGTTGGTCTGGTTTTATTCTCAAAAACTCTTATTATGGTGATGGAATTCAAATTAAATTCCCTGGATTTTGGATTTGGTTTTAATCATCTGCTCTTTGCATTGACACTTTAATCATTTTTTCTCCAAAATAAAGAACAACGTAAATATGAGTTAATCCTATCTAGAATTATTGTTTTTACAACTGGCAAGCCAGGCAGAAGGCGCTGTGAGGTCAAATTCTTGTCCCTCTCACCACGATACCTGACTTGGAAATCCCTTTAGAATACCATAGATGTTGACCTCAAGTTATTGACATGGGATTTAAAAGTATTTTCCTCAAAAAGGAAATACAAATATGATAAACATGATTTTATGTAGTTTGTTGAAAACTGATATTCTTTGAAAAGTTCTTCCCTTTCTTCATCTAGCATGTCTGAATCCCTGGCTACCAACTTGTCTTGCTGTTCTGATGGTAGTCGATCTCTAGAAGCATTTAAAATTGTGAACAGCTTCTAGCACACATTGGTAGTTTCTGGTTTTAATTAATTCATTGCTACTTTGATGCAATGGTGAAGGATTTAGAGTATTCCATGACTTGAATGTGGCTGTTTGAATCTATAAACTGTGGACATGAAGGCCGCACTGTATCTAGTGGTTCTTATATAGAAGAAAGGTTTTGATTTGTTTTTGCCCATCGCAGTGAAAATTTAACTCAAATTGGAAAAAAAAAAAGGCAATTTTAGTCTATGAACTATGACGTTTTAAAACATAAAAAATTAGATAAAAATAAACCAAAACAATCTGGAATGAGTAGTGGTTTTCATATGTGCTTCTAGTGACATCACCATCACCACTCACCACCATCTATGAGGATGTTTAAAAAAAAGATACAGCAACCAATTTACACACAGAGGTGTGGAGATGTATTGATGCTTAAAATCACTTTTCATGCTACGATTATTAATAACTATTGGGAAATATGCTTAACATTTAATGTAATTAACACCAAATTATTTTATTTGAAAGTCAACAGTCAAAGCTTTTGTCATCTTAATTTTTTTGTTAATCTTTGCATAACTGTTGGAACTGGATAGTTTGTTTTATCAACGCCTAATACACAGTATTTTATAAACATCCACTTAGCCGTGAGTATAGGAGTGTTTGTTGTGCAGGTTTCACGGCTGACCTTCGCAGCAATACTGGAGGACAAGCATTCCCGCAGTGTGTGTTTGACCACTGGCAGGTCCTACCTGGAGATCCAACAGACCCTGGAACTAAGCCCTATACTGTCGTGCAGGTAAAAAACAGGATCCCTTATAATTAAAAACTAGTTGGCAAACACCTTCCACTGATGATTGTTATCACAGACCTGTTCTGAACAGTTTTGAAGCAAATATAACCACAAACTGAGGAGGAAATTGTATAATTGTTCCCCCTTCTATCTGGTTTGACTACATCACCTGTAAATGTGTTCTGCTTGTGGTTCTAGGACACTCGCAAGAGGAAGGGCTTGAAGGAAGGACTGCCAGATGTTGCGCAGTACTTAGACAAGTTGTAAGTGCAGTGAAGACTAGGGAACGTGTATAAATATTTAAAACTAAGTGGAAGAAGCTGTAAAGATGATTATATTATCAAGTTACACATGAGTACTGAAAATAACTATTAATGTAACATTGACTGTTAGTGGTGACAGCATGTTGATATTAAAAGAATGTTTAAAACATCCATACATTATCTTTATTTGCTGTGATCAATGGTTGTATTATGTATTCTACGATTAAAATAATGGAAGAAGTGTTAGAGAAAATATTTTATTTTGCATACAGCCCCATTCCCCTAGAAATATGTAATGTGTGGCAACATTGCCCAAACAATCTGTTAAGATATGTTTACTTTAAATCTCAATTAGAAATCACATTCTAGGAGTGTGTCAAGTCCACTTTTTCAATTTTGAAGCTGAATCTAAGCTTGAGTATTTAAAACGTTTCATTTTTGACAAAAAATACTGAACTTTACATAAGTATAAAATATAAATCATAAAATGCTGTAAATATACTTGATTTTATTTTTGATACTGGAATATACTTGGATTTTTAATTAATTTATCCAAATGCAAACTGAAAATGAGAGACGTCTTATCTCACAGAGCTTATAGTCCTTTAAGTAATGTTAATGCAAACAAACATGTTATTAGAAAAGTCTGTCTTTAAGATTATATCAGGACCACACCAAACACTATTTTTGAGCAGGAAAGGTGTTTCTACCTTTATAGGAAATTTTGTTCAAGTGTTTGGTAGTTAGGTTTTTCCTAATCATTAATTTGGTATTTCCCACTAATGAGCTTTAGGAATATAAGCTATAAAAAATTCAAACCCAAAACACATATATATATAAAACTAAAGGCTTTTATTCTAAAGATATACTACTATGTAAATACATCTGAATATTCCTGACAATCCTAACCCTAACTTTGTATCATGTTATGCTATAGAATAGGAATGGTTTGTTTAGAATACATTGGACAGTAGGCACCTCTTTATGAGAAACACTGTTTAATATAAAAATGAAGAATGTATCACTTTGTATAAATTTTTAAATCTAAAATGATTAAATTAACATTAATTTGTGAAAGAAATAAACAAAATGTGTGTTTTAACTTTAATATTTTTTTTCTGGAACTTCACAATTATTGTCTACTCTGAAATTTTACTTTTTTGGAAGTCTTAAGGGAAGATTTAGTTGAAGAGCCGAGTTTTTGAAACTTGGCACACCCTTAACAAAATTAATCCCAAAGGTCATGGGATAAAGGCCCTTTGACACGGTATTAGTTGACTAATGCAAGTACACTAATTTGGCTGTGCGCGCACAGCTTGCACCGTGTAAACAGACAAGCAAGTCCACTTGCGAGTGAAAAAGTTGGTCACCATGCAAAACTGCGGCAACTAAAGAATTGGTTGTGTGGGGACACTTATTTGTGGAATGTTATGAAAAGAATGAGTTTTTGTGCAATTTTAAGCACCGAATTTATAAATATAAGAATACGAGGGATATCGCACTAGAGGATATTGTAAAGTTATATTCTCTAGAAGATTCCAAAATAAAATGTTAGGCCTATGTAAATATTGGACATGTGCATTGTGAAATATAATTTAATATCGGTAAGCAAATGTTGTCAATAATTTGATCAAACCATTATTTCCTACCAATCAACGTGGCATGTGTAAATTTTTTTATATACGATCACAAAATATAATACAACATTGCAGTACCATGATTAGTTCCGGCAACATAATATTCGCGTTATCGGCAAGTGAGGTACAAAGGGCCGGAGGTTTTCGCACGAAATCTTCGGCACGTTTTCCAATCTCTGTATTTGACACTTTAACCAATCTTTATAAGTTTTAGTTAATAATGTTCAGCCCAAACACTTTGTAATAATGCTTTGTAAATTTGAGTAGATACATAACATAATATTATTATCGCATAGCAAACCAGATCGTTTATATTTAGACCAATCTACAAATTAATGAATTATTATTTTAAAGGAATATTTTAGGCCTAGCAAGATAGCATTTAACGAATTATTTTGTTACTAGTATACCAAAATTTAAAAAAATACCATACCGAGGGTTGTGTTGGGATTTATTGACCTTATTTGAGTTTAATTTTAGTTATCATGTATGCTAAGTGAGTTAACAAATCAAGAAAAATAATATAATTATTTGGGATCAACTGAAATACATTTTAAACATTAATAAATCTATACTTATAAAAAATAACATGTCTTGACTGACTGATTCATCATCGCCGAGCGCAAACTATCAAGGCTACAAGCATGAAATTCGGAATGTATATTCATTTTGTTATGTAGGCACCCACTAAGAAAGGATTTTAGAAAATTCCACCCCAAAGGGGTCAAAATAGGGGATGATAATATGTATGAAAGTCCGTCATTTTGAAAGTTACATAAACAAAATTTTGTATTTCGGTTATTGACGTAAAACAAATATGTGTTTCAGGAATTTTGGAAATTTTATTTAATAAGGGATGAAAAAGGGGGTGAAAGTTTGTATCGGACTTGCATTATTTTTGATCTGAGGTGAAGTTATGGTCATCAACGTAACGTAATATTTTAAATTAATCTGTAAATACATATGTATATTTTCGTATTTGTATATAATCAACTTCTAAACATTTATTGCGTTTACTGAAAAATTGTAATTTATTTGGCCACCCATTATTCTATATTCACCCTTTCTAGATCCTAGCACATAAGTGTAATTAATATAGGCCTATACGTATAAATAACCCGAACGAGAAATGAGACGCGGTGATAAAAAAAATTGACACAATAGATAGATCAGTTAGCACAACTTCATTTTCAGTAATGTTTTTAGAAGCGATACTAATACAAGTGAAAAATGTGTGTCAGCACAACTAGTAAGTTATGCTGCCCCTTCTTGGCTTCTTACACTCGCCCCTGTCAATACCACAAACGTCTAGTTTCCTCCACTCACCCCCGTCAATACCACAAACGTCTCTTTTCCTCCACTTGCCCCCGTCAATACCACAAATGTCTAGTTTCCTCCACTCACCCCCGTCAATACCACAAACGTCTCTTTTCCTCCACTTGCCCTCGTCAATACCACAAACGTCTCTTTTCCTCCACTTGCCCCCGTCAATACCACAAACGTCTCGTTACCTCCACTCACCCCCGTCAATACCACAAACGTCTAGTTTCCTCCACTCACCCCCGTCAATACCACAAACGTCTCGTTACCTCCACTCGCCCCCGTCAATACCACAAATGTCTAGTTTCCTCCACTCACCCCTGTCAATACCACAAACGTCTCGTTACCTCCACTCGCCCCCGTCAATACCACAAACGTCTATAGTTTCCTCCACTCGCCCCCGTCAATACCACAAACGTCTCGTTACCTCCACTTGCCCCCGTCAATACCACAAACGTCTCTTTTCCTCCACTTGCCCCCGTCAATACTACAAACGTCTCGTTACCTCCACTTCCCCCCGTCAATACCACAAACGTCTAGTTTCCTCCACTCACCCCCGTCAATACCACAAACGTCTCTTTTCCTCCACTTGCCCCGTCAATACCACAAACGTCTCTTTTCCTCCACTTGCCCCCGTCAATACTACAAACGTCTCGTTACCTCCACTTGCCCCCGTCAATACCACAAACGTCTAGTTTCCTCCACTCACCCCCGTCAATACCACAAACGTCTCGTTACCTCAACTTGCCCCCGTCAATACCACAAACGTCTCGTTTCCTCCACTTGCCCCCGTCAATACCACAAACTCTCGTTACCTCCACTTGCCCCCGTCAATACCACAAACGTCTCGTTACCTCCACTCACCCCCGTCAATACCACAAACGTCTAGTTTCCTCCCCTCACCCCCGTCAATACCACAAATGTCTCGTTACCTCCACTTGCCCCCGTCAATACCACAAATGTCTCGTTTCCTCCACTTGCCCCCGTCAATACCACAAACGTCTCGTTACCTCCACTTGCCCCCGTCAATACCACAAACGTCTCGTTATCTCCACTTGCCCCCGTCAATACCACAAACGTCTAGTTTCCTCCACTTGCCCCCGCCAATACCACAAACGTCTCGTTACCTCCACTTGCCCCTGTCAATACCACAAACGTCATGTTACCTCCACCCCCATCCCCCAACTTCATCAAGCCCATGCTGCTGCCAGTTGAATGAATTCATTCTTTGGATTCTGGTGTGTTATTTGTCTGTTGTTTACAAAATATTACTCCTGTTGAAAGAGGTCAGTATCCCAGATATTGTTTCTGTAGCGTGATGTTTTAAGACTGTACCATACCTATCTTGCCATTTTGGCTATTCTTAATTTTTTAGGAATTGCCAAGGTATCAATATTGTCTCTTTTCTTCTTTATGGGTTTTAAACCTTATCAATGTCAACTCCCAATTTAGCAAAGGTGGATTTAGCTGGTTGCTGCTGTGGCCTTGATACAAAAAAAAGAGTATACTGTAAAGTGAAAAATTTATGTAAATATTGTCTCCAACCTGCTAGTTTGTTGTAAAATTAGTGGTTGTTAAAATGACCGAGCATAGCAGCTATTTTACCTCTCCCACCCCCTGTGAGATGGACTAGCCCACTTCTACCACCCTTCTCTCCATTTCAGTGCAGTGTTAGAGATATGTGATATTGGTAAATTAGCGATATGAGTATGAAAAAATTGAACAAGAAGTATATCAATATTTCCCAGTATCAATACTTTCATTTAGCGACAGAAAAATAAAGGCAATAATAAGAAAAGATGAATAAATTTAATAAATGATTGGAAAAATAAAGGCAGAAAAGTATTTGAATTAAAATCTTTTGACACCGGGTAAAAAGTACTGATATTAGTAAAATATCAAAAGGTTGGTATCAATACTAGAATATCTGGTATCTAAAGAAAAGTATTGATACTGGTATCGTATTATTCCTAGTGGTAGTGTAGTGTCTCGTAAAAGTTTAAGATATCAAAACCATATCGAACTCAAAACTTTATATGTAGATATGACCATACCTCAGGACATTATTTTACTTTTACCCTAGCCCTCAAACTAAAGGTAGTTTACTGATCAATGATTTTTTTTAATTCCATATTTTTCGAAATTGGTTCAAGTGGTTTTGATTAAAATTAATATAGTTGGGCTAATTGACCTCCCAAATAACACCATATATCTGTTTTTTCGGTTAAAAAAATCGAGGGTTAGTTTACTGAAGAGTGATTTTTTTCAAAAACTTGATATTTTATAACACACTTTAACAATTTGGTTCAAAATTGGTATTTTGGGCCTTAGGCTTAGTAATTATGTTTATGGTAAAAAGTTGTTTTTAAGGGTATTTTACTGATGATTGATTTTTCAATAAGAGTTATTATGATACATTTATGTATGATTGTATCTATCGTATTGTTTATTAATTAAGTACTTACTGTATTTGGTAGTTTTCGATGGGTTTGTAGAGTTATCGTGGACATTGTTATAACAGGGTTGACATTTGTTAAATATATTTATTACAATATGGTAGGGATGAGAATGGCAGTTTATTAGAGGAAATGCACCTGAATAAGCGAGGAAAATCACGTGTTAATTTTATTATTGTAGATTATTATTCAAAATGTTTTTAAAATCAAGTAATGCATTTTCCAAAATAAAATAGATACATTAAAACTAAAAACTGTATTTTTGGTATTTCCACTTTTTTTTATTCTTTCATTCCATTTAGGCTTTATAGAAAATATAACCTATTTTTCCTTCTAGAAAATGTATGTCATTCATTTCTCATCATTTTACAAATAATTCTTAAACATGTGTTTACCTTGCACAATTAAACATGGCTCTACAATTATATTTATAATATCTATTAGGTGCTTGGAAAACACAAGGAACAACCCTGTGCTTCCTCAGAAACCAATGTTAGTGAATTCAGCAGCAGCAGCTTGTGTAAACAGCTTGAACACAGTATTTCTAGATCAGTAATGGCAGCAGATAAAATTAGTAAACATTATTACACCAAACACGCACACACATAGATTATGCCGCAGCTCACACGCTAGAGATATAGTCCATGTCCTTTTCCTGTGTTTGTCCTTTAAGTTATACCTTTTACAGGTTCCTATCTAAGTGTCTTATCATTCTTTACCTTTATCCTTTTTTTCCTCTTTTGTTTTTTGGTTTTCTCCTTTAGGACGTTGCGTTGTGCGTTTCCCACTCCTCCCTGATGAGTTCCGATAGAATGAAACCTAGGTCGGGGGATTGGGCGGTGACTATCAATTTTCTCTAAGAAGCAACCATTACCTCTTTGTACATTGGCAGCAGTGTGAAGTGTTAACTGTGTTGTTCTTTTCATTGTAATGGCCATATTGTGTTTGTCCCCTTTTATATGTTTCTATCCACCTTTCCTATACCTTCTTCCAGATATAAATAATACAATACCTCATAGAGCGAAAAGAGGTTTTCCTTATTGAGTTATATCACGCTAGAGATATAGTGATTGGTGAGTTTGTTTCTAAAGTCAAATGGCCCATTCACATCTGTGAAGTCTACAGGTGACTTGTTCCAGGTTAAGGCAGATAAGACGGTGAAAGATTTGCACCTTGGAACACAGTAGGTTAAGTGAGAGGGAGTGCAGGGACCGGTTGTAATTACTTTGTACAGCAGTGAACGAGAATGTAGTTCACACCTTTGTTCGAGTCTCATCCAGCCAAACTTATACAAGTATGGAGTAATGTGATCCCGATATTTCAGATTAAAGATATATCAAACTCACATATTATGCAGCCTCCGAAGTTGAGTGGTTGGAGTTTCAGTTAAGTCTCTAAAACACATATTTACTGGTAAGAATCGTCAGAGTCTCTTTAAAGTAAAAGGATATTTTGAAATAAATTTAAAAATTGCATTGAGAATGTTTAACTGGTCAGTTTAGGTATAGTTATTTGAAAAATAATAATAATTATTTGTAACTTCCCCCTTTATTTAGGGTGCCCGGTAGCCAACCCTAACTACTATACTACCGGGACACCCTAGGGGGTGTTACATGGGCAGGATGGACCCCGAGTGGTAGGGGTTGGGATGGATAGTTCGTGGGGAATGAGGCTAGCAAGTTTATCCCAGAAGATCAGTTTATTTCTCCAAACAGTTACTACGCTACTACATCGATATTATGAAATTCCCCGTGACGAGGGAACACTCACGATAACGGGACCCGGGATCGACTCTCCGTCCGGGGTGAACCCACTAGACCACATGTTAACTCGTTCATTATCTATCAGCGAGCCGACCACACATCCTTACAGCATCGCTGCCAAACAACAACCACGTGTGTTCTTCTCACACACATCACAATTCGATCCCAGTTCTCACGAGTCCAAGGTCCATTCATCGCCAGAATTCGCTCGTCAACAGGATGAAGCTATATGAGCTAGAGGCTGTTCTCAACAGGAAGGCAACCCAATACCTTTGAGGAAATGTATCAGCGTGGGCCAACTTCCTGCCAGAACAAACCTTACATTATTATGCTCTTACATTACACCCCCCCCCCCCCCCTGAAAAAATAAGTGGAACATTTATGAGACACTTATTTGACTTAGGTGGTGACTACCCTTAACACTAGTTATTAGATAAGTCTGACAGACTACAATAGACTGTGCCTGCGTAGGTATGGAGGGTACAATGTTAGGAGCAGGCCTACTAAAACATTTAACTAATGACCCTTTAAAATTAAAGACTACCACAGCTACCATAATAACCAATACAACAGGTGTGATAGTTGAGCCTAAGATTATAGACAAAGGTTTAGGACTTTCCTTTAAGCTATGGGCCCTAATCTTCTCTACTACTTGATTAAAATCAACAGGATTAATCGATTGCTTAACAAAGGCATCAATCTCGTTCACTAGTTCCCTGGAAAAATTAACATTTTCAGGAATATTTAAATTTGATTCGAAACTTAAGTTTCCTAGATTTGGAATATACATCAAGGGCAAATTATTTTGAAAATACAATGTACTATGAACTGAAGCTGATACTTTGAAATCACTGCTACTCATGTCACAGTTACTAAATTGAACAGTTTATTGTTTTCTACATTTAATTCCATTAAATCGAAATCTACCACTACTGTAAAACTGTTATCAGATAAGATGAGGTTTCCTGTCCTTTCAAACAGGACTCCACTCGGTAATTTACTAATTTCTGTCGCTTCACTTAGCACATTGGAAAAAACACAGAAATAAAACAATAAAGCAACCATTTTAATGGCGCTTTCTGAGGTTATACGAATGAGAGGGGTACTCCGATGACGTTGGGGGATGGGTGACCTTCCTCCTGGCAGGCTGGTTCTCCAGCGTGACTGGATGGGGTCGACTGGCATCGAACCTCGAACCGTTGCTAGGGCCACCACGTGACTTACTGGCGTCCTCAGGAACCAGTGGCGTCTTCCGCGGACGACCTCTCGGCTGCACCTCCGTGTCGCTGTTACAAGGTATAGGGAAGCTCTTACCCAAATATGGCTTAACCCTATTTGTGTGAACAATAACAGTGCGAATGGGCAGCTGTACCTTAATTGTTACCGATGACAACACTTCTAACACTAAATATGGTCCTTTATACTGGAGTTTGAATTTCTTTATTTGACCACATTTTAGAACTGGATTAGAAAGTCTTCAACTCTGTATTTGGGTACAACACTCTTCTTGTTATACTGAGCCGCCTGTTGTTGGAACGCTAGGTGATTCCTCTTCTTGACAATTTTCCACACACCTTGCAGTTTTTCAGCATGTTCTATCGTGTCCTTGCTAAATATTATTATGTCATCTAGGTAAACTAGTGGTTGGGTAGGTGTTAACCCATACAATATACCATCCATCAGTCTTTGGAACGTGGCCGGGGCATTTCTGAGACCAAAAGGCATTCCAACACATTTGTACACCCGTGTTGTAGTTATAAAAGACGTTTTTGCTTGGACGTCGGGATGACACATAGTTGTGTATAGCCACTAGTCATGTCCAGGCACGAAAAGACTTTACACTTAGACATGTTTTCACTCGTTTCCACTAAATTAGGTAGGGGATGAAAGTTTGGGGTAGTTACTGCAGTGGTGCTTTTGTTTTCCCATATTTGTTTGTTTCTCTGGTTGCATGAGACGCATCGTTGAACGTAGTTATCTACATCGTGACGTCGATTAGGCCACCAGTACTTTCGTGTCACTCTGTAGTTTGTCGTTATCTTACCGCTGTGACTGGCTAAAACTGAATCATGACATTCTTTTAACACATCGTCACGTTTTGACTCAGGTATCACAATGCGCTTTCCATACATTGTTTCTCGAAAAAGTAAACCATTAACCTCCTGGAAACTTGGGTTGTTCCTCCAATTTTGACAATCGGCATCCTGTAATTGTTGCTGTATCATGTCCTCTTTGGTACTGAGTTCGATGCTTCTTATTCTCCTACTTAATCCATCAGCATATGTTCTTATCTTCCTCCGACAAGTGATCTCGTTTTTGCTTCAATGCAGCTTCGAATTTAGGGGTTGTAGTCTCCTTAACCTCACAAGCTCGTACAACTTTATTTCGACCCTTACCCTGAGGTAATACAAGCTCCGTGGCATACAAACTTTCACATAAGTTTTTTTTTCATAATAGATGACGTCATCTTTATTTACATAACAAACGCTAGCAATTAACGCCCCTCGTGGCATTTGGACAGCCACAGGGCTCATATTGACAACATTTATAGGAACTCTGACCTTGTTCCCCGCCTTTTTGGCAACACTAACACTTCTAGCCACCTAACAGTGTTTATCTTCCAGTGTATCGCTTTGTATACCTGGTTCTACTAAAAGTAACTTTTCGTCAACAACTTCTGGGTGTTTAACTTCAGCTTGGATTATCTTTCTTGCGCCCTGGGGCATTTTTTCAGCATGTATTAAACGTACTAGAACCGGAACTATTTCCACAGCGCAGGATGAGGTAGCTAATCTCATATTTACCACTGCATTAGTTCGTTGGGGCCCTATTTCGGCTCTTGTTCCTAAATCATAAGATTTATGACGAAAGTTCAACTTCCGTTAATAGACGCCTGGTTTTTCAACAAGAAATCCAACCCAAGTATGCCCTCATAGCGGTGACAACTGGCATTTACAACCTGTACATTTACTACATAACTATCGTGGTTTAACTTGATAGTCACAGATTTTTCTCCCAAATTTGAAATTCTTCGTCCTCCTAGACCTGCAATTTCGTACCTAGGCTCGGAAATATTCTTATTTCCCACAACTTCTTGCCACATTACTGAAACTTGAGCTCCTGTGTCGACTAACAATCTGCATTGTTTTCCCTCGTAGTTTGCAAGAACTATAAGCTCTTCTACACTAGAGTCTTCACTGTCAGTGGAAGTTACCGGGACGAATTTTATTTGGACCGGGGGTCGTGGCTTGGCCCAATCCCTTGATCGTTTGGGGGAGGTTTCCTCCCTTCAAACCTCTTCCTACAAAACTTGGAAATATGTCCCATGGCCTGACAATGGAAACAAACCAACTTGTTGACTGGACAAGTTTTAGATAAATGACCGTATCTCCTACATTTATGACATTTAAACTCGGCGTAGCTCATGAAAACACGTTTTTCAGTTCGTCTGTCTTCATCTGGTCGACGGTCCACTTCTACTATGTCTACTGCTGATTCTATTGCGTCTGGAACGATTTAGGTTTGGAAAGCCGTGTCAGTCTACCTAATTCCCCAGACAAGCCATTTAAAAAGCATCTAACGCTCTCTGGTCCACCTCAAACTTTATTGCAGCATTGCCCTCTTCACTCTCCCCTAAATCATATGTATTGACGTTGATTTTTCTTATTCTATCCGCGAATTGCTCTATAGTTTTATCCGAACGTAGCTTGCTTCGGGTCAACTGTTCTCGGTAATACCTAGTAGTATTCTTCCTCTTAAAACGTTTTACCAGCTCTTGTTTCAGGGATTCATAAGTCATAGCTTCCTTACATTCACTATGCGACAAGGTAAAATCCTGTGCTTCACCTGAAACCCGTAATTTGGCTATTGCTAATTTTTCACTATCAGTCCACCCACATAGTTCTGCTGACTGCTCTAACTTTGCGAAAAAGGTATACACACTATCCTCTGCTCTGCCTTGAAAACTGGTATACTAGGAATAAGCGAGAAATTCCTAACATACATGGTGGCTGTTATGGATTCGTTTCCCTGACTCTTATTAGCAGCATGGTTTGTACGTTCTTGCCTTAAAGTTTCGTTTTCTGCTTTTAAATCATGAATTTGTGTCATTAAACGATCTATGGCTGTTTGTAAGTCGACATCTCGTCCTTCTAATCTTACTGGAGGGGTAGCCATGATAACAATTTTGCAATTGAATAGTTTAAATTTTGGAATTATTTGTCCGAATATAACAATGAAACTTTAGAATTTTAAATACATCCTAAATAATAATTGAACACACAAAATAGGTTAGACCATATCAAAGCAGTACAATTCCCTACCTTGGTGGTGGTGTTGTTGTTGTGGTGGTGGTGGTGGTGGGTGACGTTGGTGACGTCACTACTGACAGTTCCAGCTGGTTGAGATTGCTGACTTATCTTCTTTCTCGATGCCGATTCCTTCCATCCTGACAGCAGCTGATATACGCGCACCCGCGTTATCACTCCGTTCGTGCCTCGCGGTACAAAGTTTTATCAGCTCATGTCGTATTTCTTCCACGCATAGCATAATCAAGCTAGTAGCACGCGCAATGTAACTTCTAACCAACTCACCTTGACATGATTTGGAATGTTTTACTTATGTCCCGACATTCACTTTATTCATTTTGATATCAGTAGAAAAGTCCCGCTTCTCACATTTGTCATCACTTGATACTTGCAAAGTCCCGATCCTCACTTCTGACGCCAATTTGTAACTTCCCCCTTTTTTTTGGGGTGCCCGGTAGCCAACCCTAACTACTATACTACCGGGACACCCTAGGGGGGGTTACATGAGCAGGATGGACCCCGAGTGGTAGGGGTTGGTATTGATGGTATGTGGGGAATGAGGCTAGCAAGTTTATCCCAATGATCTGTTTATTTCTCCAAACAGTTACTACGCTACTACATCGATATTATGAAATTCCCCGTGACGAGGGAATACTCACGATAACGGGACCCGGATCGACTCTCCGTCCGGGGTGAACCCACTAGACCACATGTTAACTCGTTCACCATCTATCAGCGAGCCGACTACACATCCTTACAGCATCGCTGCCAAACAACAACCACGTGTGTTCTTCTCACACACATCACAAGTCGATCACAGTTCTCACGAGTCCAAAGTCCATTCATCGCCAGTATTCGCTCGTCAACAGGATGAAGCTATATGAGCTAGAGGCTCTTCTCAACAGGAAGGCAACCCAATACTTTTGACTTCCAAGGGAATGTATAAGCGTGGGCCAACTTCCTGCCAGAACAAACCTTACATTATTTTGATCTTACATATTATTATTATTAGAAAGGGTAAAATATATGTAGGACCTACTTTTGTTTGTGTGATAATTAGTTCTCAAAAGTCCCTTCAGTTATTCTGAAGGACAATATTTTATCGACTGTCCCAGAGGATAGTCTTGGAACACTTCTGCAACCACATGTGCTGTGATTTAGCTAAAGGCATTGTATAAGCTAATGCTGAACTTAAAATCAACCAGCCTAAAGGTAACTACTCTTAGCCTCCTAAAAAAGTTTCAGGTGTCAGGTTGATCAGTCAAAATCTTAAAAAAAAACTGTGTGGTGTTTGGATGAAAATTGTAAGCCATAGATAAAATAAACTTTTCCATATATGTGAAGCAAATCGAGCTAAAGACTTTTATCAACTGTTAAAAACACTTTCAAAGTGATGATAACCACATTGGCTTTTGAAACAACTTACAGTGTATCTTCTCTAGATGAAAATCTGAACACAATGCTTCTAACCGGGAGTTGAGCGTGTTAATCGAACACTAAAGTGCATCAATGTTTTACATATCCAAGAAACAGGACTGACTCCCAAGTGGTGCTCTTCACAAAGTTTCTGCAGCTATGTTAATAGAAAGCACGAGAGACAATGATATCATTAAAGACTGTGCAAGTATGATATGTCAAGAATGTCTGGATTGACTTTGATTTGAATGATACAATTTGTGATGCAAATGATCTCAGGACTGTCTGTCAACATTCTTCAGAAACATTTTTCTCCATATTCCTGCCATCGTGCTCTGTCAAATAATGTGAGATGGTGTTCCAAGCGTTATATTCACTTGTACATGTTGGGAAGAAGAAAACAGCTATATACATTGCAGTGGTTGTTAGGAGAAGCACATTATTTCAATACATTATTGAATTCATTCCTGTTTTCAGGGAGCTCACACATTCTTTTTGAGATGGTAACTGGAAGTTGTGTGTCAATGCTGTTAAAAGATCCTCAGCATGACCTGATAAAGTACAAATTTCCCATCTCCTGAAACAAATGTGTAATCTAGTAGAAGTTACATATTCCTTACATCATGACTTCTGACCTTCTGTTACTACTTGGGATGAAAATGGCATCAATTTAATGGTAGACTACATCGAGCAGTATGGGAACCCATTCTTTTTTCATGAACAAGACCAAAGTAATAGTTGATAGTGGATTCAGACTCGATAGATTACAAGCATATAAAAAACATATAAAACTTTCATCCAAGAGTGAATCACAGACAAAACAAAATCCCTGATGAATCCCATTGAGAGATTAAAGACAAAAGATAATCAAAACTCCCAGTTACTTGTTAATGTTTAAAGGAAAGCCACAAAAAAATTTAGTGCATTGAGATTGCCAGGATACAGAATACAGAGGAGTTGAAACCAGTGTCATTTGTTTACTCACTATAGATTGCTTCCTCAGGAATCTAATACACGAGCTTGAAAATGTACTTGAAAACCCCCCTCCAGATGAACCTTCAGAAATACAAACTTCAGTAGTGGTTAATTTTATGGCTCAAGCTAGGAAACTCACTAAGAAAAACCTTAGTAGCTTTGGAGATTATGTCACGATGGTTTAGAAAAAGTTGTTTTTCATCACAGGTTAGAGTAGTCAAATAAATTTTGTGTGTAATCTTTACTACAAAAACAGTATTAAAGGGCCTGAGTGCCAACGCCATCTTTTAGGAAAGATTAATCTGATTGAGCTATGTCTATCCAATGACAAAACACCTCTTCCAGTAAGTATGGAAGTTTACTGGGTATCCACAGTGAATAAACAGTAGCCAAGCCACAGAAAGTCTAGTGGATCAACTTTGGAAATTCTTTTTCTTCATTCTCTAATAAACACAAATAAATTATAATACGAGGTATGGCTATTAAATAACCAGACTGAAGTCATAACACTTTTTATTCGTCACCAATTACAGCGGAAGTTTTATCGCCTTCCATACGATGTTTCCATTGTTGAAAGCAGTGCTGGAAGTACTCTTCTGTCAGCTGGTTGAGAACCTCCGTCGCTTTTGCTTTAACCACTTCCATACTTTCAAATCTTGTCCCCTTCAGCACCGACTTGACCTTGGGAAATAGAAAAGTCACAGGGGGCAAGGTCGGGCGAGTACAATGGATTTTCCAACACGGTGATGCCGTATTTTGCGAGGAAAGCTTTCACAGACGAGGCAGAATGGGCTGGAGAATTGTCTTGGTGAAGGATCCAGGACTTGGTCTTCATCTTCTCACACGCTCACGTAGGGTCGTCAGAACCTCAATGTAGAAATGTTGATTGACCGTCTGACCCTCATTGAACGTAGACAATGCCACGAATGTCGAAAATGACAATCATCATTGCTTTGAATTTGGATTTGCTCATCTTGGCTTTTTTTGCCTTGGTGAGCTTGGGCTCTTCCATTGTATGGATTGCCTCTTTGTTTCGGGATCGTAAGTAAAAAAACCACGATTCATCACAAGTAATCACCTTGTCTAACAAATCTGGATCAGTGGTGATGTTGTTTAAGATGTCAATACAAATGTTCTGTCTTGATTCCTTTTGCTCGGAGTGAGGAGTTTCGGCACCATTTTTGCACAAACCTTCCGCATGTTAAATGATTCATGCAAAATCTGTCAAACACTTTCTTTGTCAATTCCTGTCATTTCAGCAAGCCCTCGGATGCTCAGACAACGATCAGCGCGGATTAATTTACCAATTTTTTCAATGTTTTCGTCCGTTTTTGACGTTGAGGGACATCCTGGGCGCCGATCGTCGTTTCACGCCCTTCTTTAAACAGTTTAAACCACTCAAAAACCTGTGTCTGGAATAAACATTCATTCCCGTAGACTTCTTTCAACATTACATAAGCTTCTGTGGCATTGTTCCCTAGTTTAACAAGAAACTTGAGGTTAACCCGTTGCTCTGTCTGACCACTTGTCACTAGTGTGTAGACTAATTCAATCAACTGCTACAGTCGAACTGAGCGACCTGCTGGCTCAGGGTGGGGAAGGACCATTATACCCAGTCAGGTTCAAACATGTCGTGGCACGCTTGAAGTTTGCTGGGAGCAGTTATTTAATAGCCACACCTCGTAAACGTTACCTTCCTATGAGAAATCACAAATTTAGACAAACGATTCTAAAATTGTCAAGTATTATATAATAATACAGTGGCTTTTAGCCCGTGCTATGTGTGGGTGTTACGGGATAAAGCCCGAAAAACGTATAAGCATTTTGACACATCTTTGGAGGCTCTATGTCAATTATTGAAGTTCGCAAATACACAAACAAATAAATAAACTTATACAATCAGCTGGTTAAGGTGATAGGCATCATCCAGTACAATAAAATGTGCATAGAGGCTCATAATAAATAATTTATCTTCTAAATGTTACCTGATTTGTAGATAAATATACTATAAAATAATATTTTATTGATTTTAGGCTACCCTTAGAAAGTATAATAGCCTATAGGTATTGAATCATACACATGCTATTCATATTGTAGAGGTGGAATATAATATTTTCATGTTTAAATTTGCGAGATAGGCGTTTACTTTCATTAACAGCATTGGATTTTATATTTTATCACAAATTCTGCCAATTATTCTATTTCATCTTCATTGTCATCTATCTCATTAGCTAAATTCATTATTTCTTCTATTTCATTAACAGATAAACCTTTTCTACTCGCCATCATTTACACAACATGAACAAAAGAAACAGAAAACATGCTATTCTTCCCGCAAAGAATCATTGAACTTGAGCTATTTGGAGGGTGAAATGCAGGGTTATTCTGGTTATAAAAACTCCCATTAGGGTGTGCAGTCAAATGCCATCTATGACCACAATTCGGACAACTAACAAACAAATAAATCCAAAGCATTAGCATTAGCATTACATTAGCATAAATTCTTTGCCTGTGTTTTCTATGTGTTTAACATAGAAAACACAGGCAAAGAATTTATGCCGATGTAAATTAGACAGTGACGTAAATTAGAATGTTAACCAATTTATAACTTTCAT
>JBCFYV010002879.1:0-35291 GCA_039000515.1 Timema cristinae | reverse complement strand
ACGAAACAAAGTAATATTAAATTACAAAGTTTGTTTAATTACCCACAGCCGTGCTCTCAATGGTTTGATTACCATTGATGGGGAGGTCGAGTTTTGAATCTTATCTGCTTGAACTGAAGATGGTCCTCCCGTTAAATATATATATATTATATCTTTAACGGTTTTACACACGTGATTTATCACTCTGGTTTCCCCATCTTTACTCCATGCAAATGATGGTTCACCTCCTCTTAGCTACCTACCTCATCACTACCCAATCAGATCAAGCCGTTAATAACCGTGTTCTGAACGTAGTAATAAATAAGGAAAGACTTGGTTTTGGATGGGTTATAATCATATCAGTATAATAAATTAATGATTTTAAATGGAAACATGGTTTAGCGAGTTTTATTTAATTCTATTTTTATTATTTTAGGTCATAGAATAAAATGTTCTTGTTTGAAAAAGTAAAATTAGGGACTACTGCATTTTTTCGCCAACTTTGGACACCTTTTTCTAACTCATTAATATTTTAAAGATATTTCCAATTTATTTTTAATAAGCTATTACCTAGAACAAAGTGTGGTTTTCATTTTGTTTTTATATCTTCTGTACAAACAAATTGTGGTGCACTTATTTTAATTCTTACCTTCTTATACCATGTATTTAAATAATTAGCGCAAGTAGTGACCATAAAATACATGCCACTGAAAAAACAACAAAAATAAATGGCTATATTTTTTAAATATAGGGAAGAAAACATACTTTTATATATTTCTACAGTAATAAATGTCACAATTGACTGTAAATTATGATTTCTTAGGGTAACTCAGTAACATTATACTTTGACAGGGATTCGAACCCTTGTCCTTTGACTTTGAACGTAATTCTATAAAACACGCAGATTGAGGCTCAACACTCAGCATCACTCCTTGGAGAGAGCAACGAACGGCGACAGCTCGTCCTTTGCAAGCAATGAAGGCTAGGAGGGTCCACCTGTGGAATTAAGGACACTCTGAGAGGGCTGTAGGATGTGGGACTGCCATAACTACAGCAGCTCAACTCTTGTGAGGTGTTAATACATGGAACTAATTGGAAGAGATATTTGCAAAACCTCGAGATGTCCATCCGAATCTTAAACTAGTTCTATCCAGTCCACCTCATTACACCTTATCCCTATCTTGAGGAAGTTCTATCCAGTGTATCTCATTACACCTTATATCTTTCAGGTTCATCCTAATGTTATTCTCCCATTTGCAGTGGGGTTGCCAGTCAATACCCTAAACAAGATTCTAGAATCTCCCATTCGTGTTACATGTCCTGCCCATCGTAATCTACGAGACCTGATTATTTTAACAATGTATTGTGAAAAGTACAGAGTATGTAACTCTTCATTATGTGACCTCAACTACCCATTAACCTATTATCTTTTTGGACCAAATATCTTACTAAACGACTTGTTTTAGAACACCTTAGATTTGTTATCCATATGTATGATAAGATACCATGTTACACACCCATAGAGAACAACCGGTAAAATTATTGTTTTGTATATCTGGGGCTTACATTCCTGTACAGTAGGCGATATGTTAATAACTTTATGACCAAGTAGTAACGTTAGTAAAGAGGAAGTTCATGCTTCAAGGCACGGAGGGGTGGAAATGATTACCCCCACCCCTCAACCCTTTCCCTCCCCTCCCGTGGCGTGGACTCGCGGGCGCGCCTCTCTCTCTCTCCTCTCACCCTCTCCCCTCTCTCTCCCTCTCCCTCTCTCTCCTCTCTCTCCTCTCAGAGTGAGAGGTAGGTTTTTTTTTGTATAGCGCCCTTCCCTCGAACAGTTTTTTCAGAGATGTCTGGAAACATACATATCTTCCTTATTATAAATGATCTTTTTGCTCTGAATGAAACATACATACACCTCTTATTATAAAAGACCATAGCCTTAAATGGATACTCTTTTATTTCTATGTAATAGGATTACGGACTTAAATAAATAGTACAACTTTTTATTTATCGAGTATATTCTTAAGATTATGATGATACATACATACACATATACATATAAATTCTTTCTCTCGGAAAAAAATATAGTCTTTCACTCGATGCATACAAAAAATCTCTTTCTCTAAAGTACTACATATAGTTTTTCAGTCTTGTCTAAACACGTACATACGTCATAGAACACGTACTCGCGAACGCTTCACCACTTGAACAGTTCGTACTCGCCTTCACCTAGATATATCAGTCCTCTCTGTGAAGCGTTAAAGCAACTCCTGTACCGAGCACCAAAGTTTTTACCCGGAAGATGTACTCTGCCCACATAGTCTAGCGTTATGATGTTCAGTTCGTCTTCATCCTCGCTGACCTCTTCGTCCCCTTCTAGACGACGGACGTTGTACGTTCGATACTTTTCAAGTTCGGAGATGCTCTTGACCCGATCGAGTTCCTCACACTCGATTCGATTCAACTCGACGCACAAAGCGTTTTCCTCCTCCAGCGACTTGTCCCCGGGGCAGGCTGTAGAACCGCGTTCGCCGGACCGACTCGACTCCCGGAGAATTTGCGGCTCGTTCCCTTCCTTGAGATTGTAGACTGGGCAAGCGGTAGAACAGCGTTCGACAGACTGACTCGATTCCCACATTCCAGGATTATGGCATCCAAGCCAGTGCACGGAAGAATCACAGCACTCGCTGTAGCCTTTGTCGGCCCTCGCAATGTTGTATTCTAAACCACCGTTCGAGATCTTAATATCGCTCATGTCCTCCAGACGGTAACCCAACTGCCTAAACATGTTGAATGAGATACGTCTCCCTACCTCGCAGCCGCTTTATACGCTCGGGATGGAGGGGGACGCCCCTCCCCTCCTTCTACACTATATCCTTCGCTTCGATCCACGAATTGTGAGATGAGTCGAACCCCAACCATTTAACATATACTCTATTTCCAGAACGTCTGACTATCTTCTCTACAAGGTAAACACCGGATACGAAGTCTTTCTAAGCTCCTTACCGTAGAAACCTCCCGTGATAGGATTACCTTTCATATCTTCGAGTAGGAAGGTCCTGGGATTAGTCTCGATGACGTTACGTATTTTAAACAGTTCGGTCGACCAGTTCACTGTATAACCCTTTTCGAAAACGTCCTTATACTTGCTGATACGAACTATATCACCCACTTTAAAAATGTTCGGTGTGGAATCTAAGATCTTGAAACGTTTATAGACGGAATGTAAAAGTCTATCGTCCTTGACGTCTATAGGTCTCACCTTTATGGTCGAGTGTACCGTACAGTTGTATTCGTCCAGTAAGGAATCGATCATATCGATCCATCGATAGGATCCTTTAGCCGTGAACCTCCTCCTCATCATGTTCTTGAGAGTACGATTAAATCGTTCCACGACGCTGGCCTTGACGTTGATGTATGTAGAATAATGATTGATCCTCTTTCTCTTCATGAGCGTTTTGAATTCCACGTTGTAAAACTCTGTACCATTATCCGTTTGGAGATGACGTACGGGAGGTAAGCCTTTGCCGGCCACTTTGTCGAGGAGGGAAGCCATTACGACGCTGACATTCTTACCCGTCTTAGTCTTGACGGGTGCGGCTCAAGCCCTCTTGGAATACACGTCGATGACGGTGAGAAGGTACTTGAAGCCCTTATTCGATCCTGAGTAGGGTATCATCTCCACCAGATCGGCCTGAAGGAGCTCGTTCAAGCCTCGTACGCTAACATGTCTTCGAGGAAATCGTCGTCTTGCAGGACGATGAAGTTCACGCGCAATCTCCCACTTGACGCTGGACATGATTGTGATAAAATAGCGAAGAGATGAACGTCTTTATACGATGATTCCGGCCTCGCGTAGTTCCTCAATGATAGAAACAATCTCGTTCTCGTGAGTGGAATGACCGGACTCGGTATATGCGTGCAAGAGTCGTAATCGATCGACCAATTCGTTAGGATCGTCCCAATAGGTATAATCGACCCCTCTACCAGTCTCCATCTTGTATAAACCCTCACCCTAAAGCTCCTCCTCAAACAGAGGTTTGATGATTAACGAATACTTTGATCCAGCTCGCATCTTGATACGAGCGTACGGTTCGTTTCTCAACAGGTGCGCGTTCGTTTCTTCGAGCATAGATTTGTATACTTTCAGATCGTCCTTAGTATAATGGACGGGTGCTCTTCTGAAGATTAATTCTAATAGTCTTCGAGTATACGGTATCGTCTCATTGTTAAGGAGTATTTTACCGTCTCTCCCGTTGAATACGATACGGCTATCTCTTAGCTTGGTAGAGTCACCTTCTTGACGGACTCCGTAGGTCTTATCGGAATGCGCGTGAGATGAATAAATATAAGTATCCAATAGATGAGGATTTGCAATCTCTCAGGTAAGGCTTCCGCCTCCTCGGGTTCGGGTTCGGCGAACGCCTTCGCCATGTTGTTTAGAGGATCCGTGATAGGTTTGAACGTTTCATTCGCGACGTGCTCAGACTCGTGTCGGGCATCATGTAGTTGTTTATACTTTCGTTTAATAATCTTACTCGCTTTTATGATATCCTCCATGACCTTCGTCGACATGATGTAAGGTGTGAATGTCCCTTAACGTGAAGAAACGGTTCATTATATCTAAACGTAAGTAAAACCTAATTCTACGTGTAAAATCTGAGACGTCGTTGGGCGTTTTTCTATCATGAAAGATATAGAGTCATCTTTGGACACCTCGAAAGGTGGATCGTCGATAATTTTAAGATTCAACAAGCAAATAATATCTTTCAAGTTCATGACCATTGTTGAAACGATGCCCGTCCTCTTGAACTTATAACCACGTTCACCCGTTAGAGTCAATTCGAAATGTCTCGTATCTTTCCGCATAGGTTTCGAATCCAAGTAGATGTAGATGAAACTACGATTAACCGTAGAGTCTACATAAGCTTTAGGCACCGCGTCCGAAGGTAATAAGGGCATACCTTGTTCCGCAAAACTAGACCACCTGCATCGTAAAGCCGTTCGGTATCTGTCCCCTTTACGTATAGTATACCTTTCGCTATCAAATCGTTGTAAATGGTTCGTTGTATCACGAAAGTTTCCTCTAGGCTTAGCAGCTTTGAACCTAAAGCGTCAAGCGTCGTTTTATTTTCATCGAGACGATCTTGAGTCAGTTTCCGCAACTCTTCCATCCCTTGACGACTTCTCTTCTCAAAGTCGGTGTATTTTATTCGATCGTTCTCCAAATCCTCGATCAACGATTCCATCTGTCCTTTGATGACGTCCTTGGCGGTGTTGAGGGCGACTATCTTCTCGTTACTATGTCTCGCATCCATTCTATCGACTTAATACTTGTTACAGACATCCTTAGAAGCGATGGGCGCCTCCACGTTGGCGATCCTCTTCGATCAAGCGTCGTAATAGCCTTGAAAGTTTAGAGTCAGATTTCCTTCCGTCTCGACGAGAGATCTATATTTGTGCAGACTATGGCCGAATTTAGATATGGACGACATGATGTCTTATCGCGTACTGAATATACGTTCTTGTCAATCGTGCAAGATAAAGGAATCTAACCCGTAGCGATATCGTCCTTTATCAATCTCATGATCTTTGCTCACCACCAGAAAATCGCACTTGTGTTCTTTCCAACACAGTGAGCACACCTACTTAAATTTTTGGAATGTCATATTTGTATTCACGTGATCGTCGTAGACGTGTCTCAGATTCGTATCGTCCATCCTGAATAGGATGAGAAGATTTGCGTTATCTCTCAACATCTGTTTCGGAATGCACGAGTACGTCTGACAGAGATAGAAACAGTCTATAGCCTTATGTCTACCCATACTGAAATAAGCCTGTATATTAAACTGTTTATCGCAAGCGACGTCGTCGAAAATGAATACAGAGTCGGGTTCGGCCTCGGACGGAGGGATAATTTCCGCGTTGTCGGAATACGGGAAATAGCCCATACCTTCGACGAGCGAGAGAACCTTTGATAAACGTTGATACTTGGGCTGGTACAACGATTTAGAGTAAACGTACACGTTCTTGAAGCGTAGACCGTTAGGTTCCTCCAACAGACTGATCATGGCGTTGGTTTTTACCGCAATTCGAAGGTCCGCAGATGATGCAGTGGATAGTATCAGGTAACAACGTACCGTGTCTCTGAGGTAAAGCTCCACCCTCATCGTGATCGTTGTTGTGTACAGTTAAAGAATCTGTCTGTTTCTCGAGCCGCATGTTGACGACTATTTCATCTATATAATACGCGCACCTATATAAATGCGAATCAGTACGTGTCATGAGACGAAGAAGAGGGGGAGGATTGTTGGATAAGATAATCAATAATCTACCGTTTGAAGCGCATATACCTGGATACCAGTACTGCGGACCGGGGGCAAAGTTGGAAAAACGATTGAAACGAGGTGATCCTGGAATAAACGAGTTAGACCGGTACTGTAAAGAACACGATATCGCCTACTCTAAGGTGAAAGATCTTGCAGGACGCCATACTGCAGATCGTGAACTTATCGAGAAATCGTGGAAAAGATTACTCGCGCCTGACTCAAAGTTGAGTGAAAAAGCTGCCGCGTGGGCGGTCACCAACGCGATGAAAGCTAAAGTCAAGATGGGTTCAGGTCTAAAGAAGAAGAAGAAAACTCAACGTTGTCAACGGCGAGCTACTACTACTTGACGCCGTAAGAAGAAGGGTGGAATTCTACCTATACTACCTTTGATCGCAGCGCTTGGAGCCGTCGCCGGAGGAGCCGCAGGAATCACGAAGGCTGTACAAAGTGCTAAGGCGAATACGAAACAATTGAACGAGGCTCAGAGACATAATCGTACGCTAGAAGCTATCGCCATGGGGAAAGGCATGTATCTACAACCTTACCCGAAAAGAAAATGACTACCTAAACGTGCCTTACTGAAACGGATCTGCGCAAGTACGCCGCCGAGTTAAAAATCCCCTTCTTTAGGGGAGTATTAGCGAGAGACGCTTTACCTAGCGGTCCTCCTTGGAAGATAGAGAACGCCATCATCAATCTTGATGATGATAGCGGTAAGGGTACGCATTGGGTGGCATATAAGAAAAACGGCGGACGGGCTGATTATTTCGATAGTTTCGGTGATCTAAGGCCGCCGCTCGAACTTGTCCGATATCTCGGAGGAATACCCATCACCTATAATCATACTCGGTATCAAGAGTGCGGTACAGTTTTATGAGGTCATCTTTGTTTAGCTTTCCTTAAATACTCGAGTTGACGTTCGATATTAGTAAATATGTCTATGACGCTTACACTGACGGGTTAGAGTTCGAATCTGACAGAGAACTACTTTCCGCATATCCTGCTTGGAGAAGAGAATCGTGAAGAAGTTTGGTTCATCGGACTGATCAATCTGGCCACGTTCAATTCCATACCGAACATTGATGAACGTAATAATAAATTTTATTGTGACGGTAAAGAGTATACAGTCCCCCGGGCACCTATGAACTTGAGGCGTTGGATCGATTCTTGCGAAGGGAAGTCCCGAGTAACCTAAAGCTCTCGATTATCGATGACCCTAGCACTTTAAAGAGCTATATCACTTTCAATAAACCTATCGACTTTACCCGACCTGGCACGTTTGCATCCTTGCTAGGGTTCGACTCGTTTATACTTCCTGCGGGGAAGACGCACATATCTACCAATACTGTGAATATTCTTCACGTGAACGTGATCCACGTAGAATGTAGTCTCGCTAGCGGAGCTTACGTCAACCGAGAACCGAGTCATACCTTGCACGAGTTCAGCATGACCGTCCCGCCGGGCTATAAAATAGTGGAAGCGCCTAACAATATCATTTACCTTCCAGGAACGAAGCGAGTAATAGAGTCTATCTCGGTACGACTTGTTGACAAACGAGGAGATATCATTACTTTAGAGCCGAGACGATATCGCTATGTCTACATCTGAAACGAGTCGGTGGAGATGGGACTTGTACTAGATAAAACGAGACGGCGAAGTCTTCCTCGAAACATTGAGAGAAGGACAGTGAAAGTGTTAACACCTGCAAATAAACTCTATTTAAGGCGTCTAGGTTACTCGTTACGAAAATAATGGATGAAGCCGCAGATATTCTGAACATTGGGGAGTCTGCCGCTTTCGATACGGCCTTGAGCAGTTTCCAGTATCATTCCTACGCCTCGTATATTCCCAGCCCGTTAGCTAACGGGAACGAGCTTAGGATATCTATCCAACAAGAAGGGTTATGCACACTACCGCACCGCTCTCTGCTACATATCAAAGGACGACTACTTTTGAATACGGGAGAACCTGGAAGTACTTCGAGGATTGTTAATAACGGAATACTGCATCTATTCTCAAGAATCGCCTATGGGATCAACGGGGTAGAGATTGATCAATCGAGAGATGTGGGTATTTCGACTCAGCTTGAAAACTATCTATCTATAAGGAATGGTTGGCAGACTCGTCTTTCAAACGCCGGTTGGAGGTTTGAAGAAGTTCACGTGCACGCTGAAACGGGCATCTTTGACGTATGCATCCCTTTACGTCTCATACTAGGTTTCGTTGAAGACTATTCCCGAATACTTATCAACGCGAAACAAGAGCTGGTGCTAGTTTGTTCGACCGGTGACAACAACGATTTACAAAGAGCCCCACCTCCTGCTGCAGAGACGCCCTCTAGGATCGAGTTAAGTAAAATATCTTGGCTTGTACCGCATATAAAGATTGACGATATCAATCGTCTCAACCTGCTTAATTTCATCAAGAGCGGGAGGATCATTGAGCTGCCTTTCCGTACTTGGGAATTGTACGAGTACCCTAACGTACCCACCTCTAGTCAACATGATTGGACCGTGAAAACGTCAACTTTGCAGGAAAAACCTCGTTACGTTGTTTTCGCGCTTCAGACCGGGCGGAACAATACGACGGCTGCAGATAGAAGTATTTTTGACCATTGCAATTTACGTAATGCTAAACTCTATCTAAATTCTAACATGTACCCTTATGAGGATATGAACTTGAACTTTAGACAAAATTCCTTTTCGAAATTATACGAAGACTACGCCAATTTCCAGACTTCGTACTACGGAACGAGCGCCTCTTTACCTTTACTTGACCCTTCCCATTTCAAGTCTCACGCACCCATCGTCGTGTTCGATGCTAGCCGACAGGAAGATACTCTCAAGGATGGCATGGTGACGTGTCGTATAACGTTCGAGACGGAGGAAAATATCCCGGTAAATACCAAGGCGTTTTGTCTAATCATACATGATAGTTGTCCGCTATAACCCTTCAAGCAGTGACGTTAGCAAGATGACATCATAAATGAGACAACATTGTACAATATCGGCAACCTCTCCGCGCCGAACTGGAGGGGGGTGGAAAGTTCAGTACACATCAATCTATATTAAAGGAACTGGAAGATGAGTCGACTACAGAGTATCATCAACGCTGATAGTGACAAGTACAAAGCTTAAAAACACGAGTGTTCCTGTACCTGTAAAAAAATGTCTGACTGCTCAGCGAATGGTTTAAGAATTTTAAGTTTGATCGAACAAAACTTTTGCGATCTGACCAAGAGTGCGATGCGGAACGATACGGGTACGGTTATTCCGGCTTTGCTTCATATGATAGTTTTGATAAACGAGTATAAAGAGTACATTGATTTCAATAAGTTATCATGCTTCTGCGGTCAAGACGAGGTTAACACGGTCAGACGGAAGAAGAAAACTACTGACGCTTCTAAACGTTCGCTTGGAAAGAAGAATAAAACTTCTGAGGAAACGAACGAGGAGCCTACGAAGAAGAAGCTGCGAGACAAGTTGAGTGAACACTTTTAATCAAAAAAAAAAACTTTTTCACGGCTACTTATTATTATTATTATTATTATTATTATTATTATTATTATTATTATTATTATTTTTTAAAGGCCCATCGACACATTGAGGTCATTAGGGCCTTGAAATATATTATAAACATAATAAAATTCCCATAGGGGAAAGAGATAAAACATTCACCATCTGAGACACTCCATAGGAGTGTTCAAATGGGCTCTTGGTATAGATTAAGTGATACACCTGCTAAAAAAAAACCACAAGTGTATCACTCCAATAAAAAGACAAAACAAACATATTAAAATATAACACGTTAAAATGACACAACATGTTAAAATTATAATACGTTAAAAAGACAAAACAACATCTTAAATTGTAATAAAACTGTTAAAAAGATCTCAATATGAGATAATATCCAAACGAGCCACTTTATAAAAGTGACTCAAATGTCATTAAAAAGATCCGCCTGGCGTATAAAACGGAGTAAACAAATAACTCCATCCCACTATCGCGTAATAAAAAACGTAAGTCACCTTTAAAATCAAGAGCCAGACGGATAGGGGCTAGATTGCGACACTCCACCAAAATGTGATGCACACAAAGGGAGTATCACAAAACTCACACACTGGAGGTGGATCCCCTCTCAGTAAAAAACTATGGGTCAATGAAGTATGCCCGACGCGGAGTCTCGTCACGATGACCTCCTCTCTTCTAAACTTTCGTATAGAAGAGGGCCATCGCGACACACCGTCCCTGATGGACCGCAGCTTGTTCTGAGCAGGGGTCGAGACCCACTGCTCGTTCTAGGTGCGTAAGACTCCACGCCGAACATAATCCTTTAGATCTAAAAACATGACACCCAGACTCACCTACGGAGGCAGGCGTGCTGCCTCCTTGGCTGCCTGGTCCACCAGTTCATTTCCTGGAAGACCAGCGTGACCAGGAATCCAGCAAAAGGCGAGCCGGGTGCTTAGTGAAATAATTTTAAAAATTTGTTCATGTATCATCTGCACGAGGGGATTCCAGGAGTAGAGAGTGGACAATGCCAACAGAGCACTCATGGAATCCGTGCAGATGAGGACATAACGGTGACTACTTCGGTATACAAAACACAAAGATTTAAAAATGGCATATAATGCAGCTGTAAAAACACTAGTTTCATTAGGTAAACCAAATTTAAAATTGGATCCTTCCACAACAAAATTACATCCCACGGAGACTCCAGATTTAGAGCCATCAGTGTAGATGCGCTCAAATCCGTGAAAGCGAGTGGAGAGGAGCTCATTAAAGGCCCTCTCATAACAAAGTTTGGGGTGGTCGCTTTAATGAACTTAGCAAGATCAAAATGGCATTTCGGAGGGCGTATCTTCCAGGGAGAAACTCGACCTGGTGATGTGGGGATAGCCTTTGGCAGGACTATCCCACACGTGTCGAAAACAGATAGCATCCGGATCCCAACCGGCCTTGTACTACGCCATTTTGTTTCATACAAGACACGGTTAGGGGGATGAAATACAGGGCGGTAAGCAATATTATTTGGCATGCAATGCAGTTTCGACACGTAAGATGCCAGGAGGTAAGACCGCCGGTAAGAAATATGGTGCTCACCGGCGTCAGCACAGATGCTGACGACTTGACTGGTACGAAAAGCACCAGTAGCCAGTCGAATGCCAGCATGGTGGACGCTATCGAGGATCTTTAACGCCGAGGGTCTAGTGGAACCATATATAAAACTGCCGTAATCAAGTTTTGATCTCACCAAGGCTCTATAGAGGCGCATCAAGGTTTCCCTATCAGCACCCCAAGAGCGACCACTCACAACTTTAAGTAAATTCAAAGCTTTAATATACCTCGCTTTCAGTCTTTGATGTGGGGGATCCAAGTTAGTTTAAAATCGAATAAAAGTCCCAGGAAACTTACGGTCTCGGAGACAGGTAAAACAACGTTGTTCATTAAAATATTGGGGGCTGGCTGTATTCCACGTAATCTATGGAAGTGGACGACAGTCGTCTTGGCCGCAGAGAAACGAAAGCCATTACGAGATGCCCACAACCATAGATTGTTTACAGCGAGTTGTATCTGTCATTCAGCCCTTTGGAGACTTGATGAACTGCTATAAATTGCGTAGTCATCCACAAAAAGGCATGAACGAACAGGTAAACGCAAGTTGTCTACAATGCTATTTATAGCAATAGCGAACAACGTACAATTCAAAGGACTGCCCTGTGGGACCCCATTTTCTTGAATAAAAGCATCGGATAAGGTGTTGTTTAACCTTACCCGAAAGTGTCTATCTGACATAAAATTAGCTATAAAAATATGGAGGTTCCCCCGGAACCCCAATTAAAAAGGTTTTTTAAGATGCCTTAACGCCATGTGGTATCGTACGCCTTCTCCAAAACAAAGAAAACAGCCAAAAGATGCTGTTTATGGAGAAAGGTGTCACGAACAACAGTCTCAAGACGGACGAGATGATCCACCGTGGATCGGTTACGTCGAAAACCACATTGAATATTGGATAGCAGATTGCGGGATTCTAAACACCATATAAGTCGTTTATTTATCATTTTTTCTAATATTTTGCAAACACAGCTAGTTAAGGCTATCGGTCTATAACAAGTTGGCTCTAATTTATCCTTGCCACTTTTATATAACGGGATAACATTGCTTGCCTCCAAAGTGTTGGGAACTGATGAGAATCCCAGACACTATTGAAAAGGTCCAGAAGATATGCGTGTCCGGCAGGGGGCAGCTGCCGCAACATTTCATAGTGGATATCATCTGGACCGGAAGCTGTGTTACCCGCCTGGGTGAGGGCATAGGTCAGTTCATCTTGCGTGAAAGGGGAGTTATAATCCTCCCCCCGACTCGGACCAAAATCAATAGTACGGCGCTCGATGCTCCTCTTATGCACCGCGAACTCGTTAGAGTAGCTCGCAGTGGTAGAAATAGCGGCGAACATCGAGCCCAATACATTGGCGACCTCCATAGGGGAGGAGACAAGTGAACCGTTAGACATGAGTGCGTGTATATTATTAATGGTATTTTTGCTATACGTAATTTACGAATATGGTCCCAAGCTTTGGTTGTGGGAGTGGAAATAGTAAGGGTAGAAATAAACTGTCTCCAAGACTCTCTTCTGCTTTCTCGAATGATACGGCGAGCTCTAGCACGTAGAATCCGGAATGACTCCAGATTCTCCGAAGTTGGACGTCGATTAAAGAGACGTAGGGCCCTCCTATGGTTAGAAATAGCCAGCCGGCACTCCTCGTTCCACCAGGGAGCAGGACGGTGGCGCGGGTTTGGCGAGGATTTAGGGATGGATGCCCTCGCCGCCACTATGACCGTCGAAGTAAATTGCCCAGCCTTAACATCGACGTCAGGAGAAAGGTGTTCGTCGAATACGGCGAGCTCGCGGAATTTATCCCAGTTAGCACGTTTAAGAACCCATTGGGGGAACCGTGCTGTACTGGGAGGATCTTGAATTTGAGAAAGGAGAATGGGAAAGTGATCGCTGCCACATAGGTCCGAGTGAACCTCCCAAAGGAAGTGAGCAGCAATCCCGGGGCTACATAGGGCTAGGTCGATAGCAGAGGATACACCATTAAGAGTGGAGAAGTGTGTCTGGGTCCCGGTGTTCATTAACACCAGGTTTCCCAAGACAAGAATATCCTCTACCATCCTCCGACAGGTGTCTGTAAAATTAGACCCCAACACAAGGTTATGCGCGTTTAAGTCCCCCAAGATGATATAGGGGGCGGAAGTTGTATTAAGAGAGCCTCTAGAGTCCTCTTGGAAACACGTTCACCTGGTGGGAGGTAAATGCAGCATACGGTTACCTCCATAGGAAGGGAGGCTCTGACAGCAATCACTTGGAGATCAGAGACAATATTTATAAACTTATGATATATGTTGCTACGTGCGAATATAGCCACACCTCCGCTAGCCCGATCAAAGAGTGGCTTGTCGGTACGATATACATCATACCCACGAAGCATCGGGTTGTCAGTTGGGCGGAAGTGGGTTTCCTGCAAACACAAGATGGGAGGATGCAGGGAAGAAATTATTAGTTTAATTTCCTCTACACGAGCATAGAAACCCCTACAATTCCATTGTAGTAGCGACATAAGTTATTAGTATGAAATTTAGTTATCCTCGCAATCCATTTCACTATCCTTTAAAATTAAAAATTTGTTGAGGTCCTTTTTAGGCCCTCTTGCCTTTCCCAGTCTCTCCTGTACCTCTCGCTTCAGGAGAGGCTTCGGTTTATTTTGGAGAGACTGGGTAGTCGGATTCTTGTTCGAAGGCTTTAAGTCATTCGACGCTTTTTTTTATAAAAAAATTTTCGGCGGTCTCTCGCTGGTCCTTCTTCAAGGCACCAGTGGGACTCGCCTTATCGGCCTCACCTGTTCCGCAACTCGTCCCCACCTCCGGAAGCCCAGAGGTGGGTGTGAGAGGCTCAACAACGGCCGCCCTTATTTTAGTACCCCGAGGCGGGCCCGGGGGCATTTCCCGAGGTGGGCTCGGGGGTGTTCCCCGAGGTGGGCTTGGGGGAGTTCCTCGAGGAGGTCTCCTCGGTGGTATAGGTGGGGGAGACGACCGTTTGGCGTGGCTCTTAAAATTACCGCGAGAATTTGGCTGGAACACTAAATTCTCGGAGGACACTCATGGTCGCGTTGGTCTTAGCAAATTATGCGCATGGCAGTGGACAGTTATTTGCTGAATCGGCTTATAGTTTGAATACGACTACTGATACTATTCCTTGCGTGCCTGGGCATATGAGAGCTTCTTTTCAGATTGTATCTCCAGGACTTTCTTCTCTACCTTCCATTTTGGACAGGCCCGAGACCAGGCGGAATGCGGACCCTTGCAGTTGACGCAGTATTTAGGAGACTCGCATGGTGTTTCGTGAGCCTCCTGTCCACAATCCGCACAGGTTGGCTTACCACGGCATCGCAGCTTCGTATGCCCAAATTCCTGGCACTGAAAACAGCGCCGAGGGTTAGGGACATACGGCCGGACCCTGAGCACGTGGAATGCCTGCTCGGACCTTCTTCGGAAGAGTAGGAGTCGCAAATGTGAGGATATACGTATCCGTCTTCTTTTCTTGTCCATTCTTTTTTGTGACAATACAGTACACTTTGGTGACATGCTGGGGGGAAAGCTCCTCACAGATCTCCTCAATGCTTACGCAGTCGAGGTCATAACAAGTGACCATTCCCTTGCAAACATTGAGGAACCTGTGGGGCTCCACCTTCACCTGTATATTTGCCGTATTACTCAACGGTATTTCGGAGATCGCAATAATATTTGAGGATTGTGTGTCGGTCATAGTCTGAATCATAATGGTGCCATCGCGCAGTTTCCTTATTAAAACGTCAGATTTTGCTGCTCTATTTATCACTCTTTCGAGGATAAATGGGCTGACACGTTTCAGATCTAGACTTTCTTATACTCGAGACATCACCAGGAAGTGGGGCTGGGGCCTCACCACTTTCTGTCTTTTTAGAAAGACAGGGCTGGACGGCCTTACTCTGTTTCCGCCTCTTATCTTTAATACGGCCCTGTGAGGGGCCGGGCAGTGAGATGCCAGCGGAACTTGGCAGTACGGTGCCAGCGGACAGTAAGGTGTCAGCTGTGACAATAAACTCATTCATGAGTGGGAGGACAACCTGCAAAAGTACTCGGATCGTAGACTCAGGTTTATCCCAGTTGGTTCTACCACATAGGGCCCTGTTAACTCTTCTGACGAGAGGCTCCATACGACGCTAGACATGACAACCTTCATATGGAGCATCGCCGGAAGAGAGGTCACCGCAGCAAGTGTATGCAGGAAAGTGCTAATTTTACGTCCGGGACCCTCATGAACGCAACCGGTCTTTTCTCAAGGTAGGGTACCCGGCTGTCATCCCTAAGGCCCTTCTACCAAGATATTACAACCGGCGCACTTTCATTCGGGAGCTCAAAGCGGTGGTATCCATTAATAAACAGAGAAGATCCGGGTTAGTAGCCAAGGTCGTCAATGGAAAGGCCGAAGGCCTCCGTGCAGGATGAACGGCAGGGGGAAGGGAAGAAAAGGTAAGGATAGATAAAGAGAAGGGGGAAGAGTGAAAAAAAGGGGGGAAAGTGAAGGAAGAAGAAAATGATGTGAATGGAGAGATATAGGATAGGTTTGTCCTGCACGAGGTACGTCCTGCACAGAAGCCTCCCCTTTTAGTCGCCTCTTACGACAAGCAGAGGTTACTGCGGGACTATTCTAAACCCCGTCCCGCAGGGGGATTCACAGCTACTTGCAATGTATTAAAGATTATGTATAAGTCTAATAATGAGGTAAACTTTTCAGCAATTATTAGTGTATAAGTTTATTCTTTGTATAAGTTTAATATTTTCACATCTACTTGCAATGTATTAAAGATTATGTATAAGTCTAATAATGAGACAAACTTTTTAGTGATTATTACTGTATAAGTGTAATAATGTGACGATTATTACTTTTTCTTTTATAAAAGTCTAATAATAAGGCAAACTTTTTAACGATTATTACTGTATAAGTTTATTCTTTTCTTAGTAATGTAACGAGCTCTTTTTAAATAAAAAGTATTAACGATTATCACTTTTTCTTTTGTATTTTTTTACATCTGTAAAAGGGTAAGGATGAGTAGTTATTATTTACTTGGTTAAAGGTAAAACATTTTTTCCGAGGCCTGGGTTGTAATCCCAACTGTAGCTGGTTACCTTGTGTTATTGCGCCAGACTGAACTCTGAGTGGTCCCGGGTTGTAATCCCGACTGTAACTGGTTATTGTACCAGACTGAACCCTGAGAGGTCCCGGGTTGTAATCCCGACTGGAACTGGTTATTGTACCAGACTGAACTCTGAGAGGTCCCGGGTTGTAATCCCGACTGTAACTGGTTATTGTACCAGACTGTTCTCTGAGAGGTCCCGGGTTGTAATCCCAACTGTAGCTGGTTATTGTACCAGACTGTTCTCTGAGAGGTCCAGGTGTAATCCCAACTGTAGCTGGTTATTGTACCAGACTGTTCACTGAGAGGTCCGGGTTGTAATCTCAACTGTAGCTGGTTATTGTACTAGACTGTTCTCTGAGAGGTCCAGGTTGTAATCCCAACTGTAGCTGGTTATTGTACCAGACTGTTCTCTGAGAGGTCCAGGTTGTAATCCCAACTGTAGCTGGTTATTGTACCAGACTGTTCTCTGAGAGGTCCAGGTTGTAATCCCGACTGTAACCTTGTTATTGTACCAGACTGTTCTCTGAGTGGTCCGGGTTGTAATCCCGACTGTAGCTGGTTATTGTACCAGACTGTTCTCTGAGAGGTCCAGGTTGTAATCCCAACTGTAGCTGGTTATTGTACCAGACTGTTCTCTGAGAGGTCCAGGTTGTAATCTCAACTGTAGCTGGTTATTGTACCAGACTGTTCTCTTAGAGGTCCTGGTTGTAATCTTGACTGTCACCTTATGTTATTGTACCAGACTGTTCTCTGAGAGGTCCAGGTTGTAATCCCGACTGTCACCTTATGTTATTGTACCATACTGTTCTCTGAGTGGTCCGGGTTGTAATCCCGACTGTAGCTGGTTATTGTACCAGACTGTTCTCTGAGAGGTCCGGGTTGTAATCCTGGAGAGGGGAGGTAAAAAATAACAATACACGTACACACACTCACATGCACACACAGAAAACTCTCTTTAATGAATATAATGATATATATTTTTTTTAAACAGATACGCACTAAATTAGTTTTTTTTTCTTCAGTTAAGTTACAGAACATGAATATTTTTTTCTCAAGTCTTTTTTTTTAAAGCACTAACATTTTCTAGTGGTAAAGGTATAGTTCTTATACATTGACATTAATTATTCACTTACACTATAGAGACTTGGATTGTTAGTATCAACGTCTCTTAGGAGGAAGTAGATGCCTGCTCACTTTGATATTAACTGTACTGGATAAAGTTGTAGATCATGAATATACAGAAGCACTGACACACACTTGCACTATAGAGATGACGGTCCGGCTTCAATCGACGTCTATTGGAAGGAAGTAGATGGTTGCTCACTTATAGAGTAATGAGTCCAAGGTAGAGTTTTGACTGAGCCAGCTATTACAAATCTTTTGTCGTCAATAGAGCATAGCGCAACCCGATTGAATTTTTGAGTGTAAAGTTTGAATCCTACAGCTCTTATTGAACGAGCCTCTCTCATGACTACCGTCTCATTGGTCAAAAAATTACGATAGTCCTCTAACGAGAGTGTTCTTAACGCGCTACTCTTGACACCTTTAGCCATGAGCGTCTCGCCATCTCCTTGCACCGCGAATGAATAGAGTTTAGGACGTAAACCTATGAACTCGCTGATGATCCGACCTCGAGTCTCGTCTTTTAGTTTACCGAGCACCCCTTTATTTACTACGGGCATGCCGTAAACATTGTCTTGTCCGTAAGTGGAGGTATCCAGGTAGTCATTAGCTAACGGGATAAGTCGCTGGTACGCATCCTCAACAGTCATGTAGTAGAGAAGTGAGTCTGTATCTGTGTATTGGAGTTTTAACGTACCTGTAGGGAAGGCAGGAACAATGACCTGGTAATGTAGACCTACATGACTACTTTCGAGATTTCCAAAATGGCGAATCCCGCATAAATTGGCATATCAAAGTAAATTTCCTGCGGTTCCATCTCGATGATGACCAGGTTTTCTGACACGATCGTACGGTTTTAAAAGTTTGGACTGGCTATGAGGTTACCCGCTCCAAATTTCCCTTCCCACCTGGTAGTTATCTTTACCGTACGGTAGGCCCTCTTGTTAGATATAAGACGACCGAATGCGGCATTGTTCATCAGTTTGAAAAATATGTTTTCAAACTGATTGCTCGCTTTACTCCTCATTTCCGCGTTCAGCTTGACATACGGAGCCATCCATGGAGATTGCTTGAAACTGAGAACCCTGTATACCCTCCTCAGGTTCAATCCATTCACTAAACATAACTTTAGATGACGATAGTGAATGACGTACCTAGTCTTATCAGCTAAAGTCGTTAACAGTTTCTCGTGTTTCCCTACGGGTGGAATCCCTTTCTCAGGACAGAACAGCAAGTCAGAATGAGCATCGTGTACATCTTGTGGATATTCAAGATCTACCTGCAAGATATACCCCGTCTCCACATCGTCCTCTACTTTTAGCACATCCAAACGCTCAATTTCATCATCTTCAAGCCACCTGAACCCTCCATATGGTAACGAGCTCAACATACTAAATGAATAGAGTCCATTCACGTCTAGATAAACGAGGTAAGACTCTGGTTTGGAACGGTCAAATGAGCTCATATAACGATTATTCGCTACAGAGTGACGATTAGCTACGAAACATACCCCTCCTCGAATAGCTCCCTCAATGAATTGATGTATATTCACACCATCTATTAATTCAAGCCGTACCCGGGTTATTCTCAATAGAGCCTGGTACGCGAGACTGGGAGCTGTAAGAGACCATCCGGGATCGAGCCTATACGTTTTCATACAAAGATCACGAAAGTTCTCAAAGACGTCAGCAAGTAGCGTTACGTCTGTATACAGGTAGAGGTTCGAGTAGTCCCAAAGATTCTTACATTCAAATAGTCGCCAAACCTCACAGGCATGATCATAGTCTTCCTGAGAGATATGACTAACCGTGAGCGCGTTTTAAAATTTATCTTTGCTCGGTAACTGAGTCTCGTTCAGTCGCTCAAATGAATCTATATAGTCATAGGGGAACGCACCTTTACGAGTGACTAGTTTGAAGCGTTCATCATCAGGATGACACTTACGAGTGATTTTATGTTGCTCAGGTTCGAGGTAGGATACGCATTTCTCTAGGGAGGTACATAGAAAGCTGAAACTATCTATAATTTTAATTGTGATCCCTCGAAACCTGTGCCAAATATACTTCATGATTACTTCGAATCTTCCCATAGTCTCTCCAATAACTCTGACTTTTCCTGGATTGACAAGAACGCGCTCCCCTGTGAACGGATCAGTTTCTCTACGTTCAACAAGTGATTCAAGAAGGAAAAAATTATCGTAGAAACGCGAGTTATGGATTACACACTCAGATGACTAGGGTTCTTGTAATTAATATTACACCCCGCGTGACTGCTCCCACGATAAAGTCCTGTCAAGTGACAATGATCCATAACACGGATATCATCATTCGCGTAGGGTTTTTCACATATATGACAATGGGTGGCCGTATTATGAGCATCTCTTTGAGCAGGTGTTAGTGGGGTCATCGGAACGACAGTACTATAATAATCTAGTACGCGCTTTGCCGTATCTAAGAGAGCTTCAACAAATTGATCTGTACATTCTTTTCCCGTGAAGTGTCAGTACTCTGAGAGATTATCATCAAAATTACATTTAATGTACATACCTACAGAATACGCTACATGACTCTGTACATTCTCAGTATAAGAAAATTTCGTGTCAGGATCACACGACTCTATTGGCACGAGTAAGCTCTCCAAGTCCGCGTATACGATAAATCCGTTTTCTCCTGTTGTTTATACTGTGAGAACGCCAGGAATTTATTTTCTCCTTGAGGGAATGTACTCCTTACCGCGCCAAATTTTTTACACGTTTCTTTATGTTTTGCAAGTTTATTTTCAGTCAGAAAAGAGGTCAGACAACGGTCACAAAAATACCTACGTCTTGTGTCAGACATGGGCGTTAGGTGAGGGTTTATTAACCGAGACAGATTTTTGATTGCGCTGAAATGATAAGTTTCCGTCCCATGCACTCTTATCATGAATAAATGAACATGTTTAGCACGCTCTTTAGCTGTGACATGTACGGGAACGATCACTACCGTTTTAGAGTTGTCTGCAGTGTCCATATAAGAGTCACTACTTTCGTGTTTTGCAGTGTATACATTAACAGATATATCGTTAAGCCTTTCGAAGCGTTCGATATATCTCATTTCGAACGGGAGCGGGATCCCATCCAGATTAAGCACATCTTGAAAATTAGGATAAGATGATAAACGCTGAGCTTTCCCCGTCGGTTCAAAGAGGCATGCCAATACGGATACGGGGAAGCAAAGCCCTTCTTCAGATTTGACATTTATCAGAGCTCTACGTCTGGCTATAATTTCAGGGATTTGAACGTGGGCCCCGATCGTGAAAGCGGAGTTTTTCGAGAAATTTAATCTCATTTCCAACGTGCCGTCGTATATCCATCCCGAGTCTCTAGAAACGAAGCCCTCAATCTGAGCAAGGAGTGGGAAGACCACGTTATTTTCATATATCTCCTCCAAGTTTATTGGGTTAAATATATCATATAGAGAAGAATTGAAATAGCCTTTTTCATTTCTACCTTCAGTAGGATGCCTAAACTCGCAAATGAGGCTACAATTTACCTTTATCGAGCCGTTCGCGTTTGATTCTTTTTCTACGGTCTTTACATAAATATCCCACACGCAACGAGAAACTGTACGGGATCCTTATAGGGTAGTTCATTGGTGATAGAGTACGTCTTTATGCGTCGGGCGTATGCTTGTTCAATAAGTTTGATAGATAGTCCTAGCGGCTCCAGGTAAAGTCTAAACTGTGTAAATCCTGCACCTAAGTTTCGTGAAAGGGTTATAAGTCTTTGGATCTGTGTGTCTATATTGTCATGGTCCAATATCAGTACGCTCGAGGTCTTAATCTGGCCGGGTATATGTTCTATGTAAGCATTATATACCTTCCCTTCACGAAGAGCGGTATCATGTTTCAAGTATATAATTAAAAATTGTTCATTAGCGCCTAGATAATCAAGAGTATACACCCTATTCCCATTAGTTTGCCGAGATATGATGATAGGAGTTGACAAGCGATCTTGTTTTGTTGGTGGTCCTGACATGTTTTTTTAAAATATTTCGTGGGTGCACTATGCTCTAAACAGGCCCTACTCTCCTCGTATTAACTCCTCATTTCTGGCCAGCTTGCTCTAGAATCTCTTCGAGCGGCTCTGAGACGGCTATAAAAAACAAACAGGGATATCTAGTCACGTACAAAATAAAAGGTTGCATCTTTTCTACTGTAGGCATATATATTAATATTTAGATTAATTTTTATAATCAAAACAGCAAAGTTATTTAGTTACACTACTCTTGCAGTATAATAGACTGCCTATGACGGGGAGGATCAAGGTTCGAATCTAGGTTGGGTGTACTGAGGGCAATTTTCTCAAAAAAATTGTTTATGATTCTTTCTTCGTGCAAAAGCGGGTACACATCTTATAAATATAGCCCATTTCTTATATCTAAAAATATTAGCTTAATTAGTTCATAAGCGTATAACCCAAACGGGTAGTAAGGCGTGATGCTAGGAAAAAGTACGCTATTTTCTATTATTTTTTCCGAATACCTTTGATTAGATTAACCAAAATTAAATGTAATTGAAATCATATTAAATGTATTCAAAAATGACCCGAAAATACATTTTTTTATGCTAGCATTGATAATGTTTTATTATATTATTAGCCTTATCATTCAGCCTGACTGAGATTTGAACCTTGTAATAAGACGTGATGCTAGGAAAAAGCACGCTATTTTCTATTATATTTTTCCGAATGACTCTGATTAGATTAACCAAAATTAAATGTCATTGAAATCATATTAAATGTATTCAAAAATGATATTATTACGTAGTTCAGATGAATTACTATTAATGCCTAACCTAAGACTGCCTTTGACGGGAAGGATCAAGGTTCGAATCTAGGCTGCATGTACTGAAGGCGATTTTCTCAAAAAATGGTTTATGATTCTTTTCTTCATGCAAAAGCAGGTACTCATCTTATAAATATAGCCCATTTCTTATATCTAAAAATATTAGCTTAATTAGTTAATAAGCGTATAACCCGAACGGGTAGTAAGACGTGATACTAGGAAAAAGCACGCTATTTTCTATTATTTTTTTACGAATGCCTTTGATTAGATTAACCAAAATTAAATGTCATTGAAATCATATTAAATGTATTCAAAAAATGACTCGAAAATACATTTTTTATGCTAACATTGATGATGTTTTATTATATTATTAGCGTTATCATTCAGCCTGACTGAGATTTGAACCCTGTAAGAAAAAAACACCTCTTCATTCAGCATGACTGAGATTTGAACCTTGTAAAATTAATAAAGAAAAAAGTTTTATCCGAAGTTTCCAAATAATGTGTGAGCTAAAGTGAGGATCGAACCTGGCGTAGAGGGAAGATTTGAAAAACCCATACTCTGTACATCCTAACCGAGATTAGAAAATTATTCAACGTACTAATTAGGAATTAAAGGAAGTGAACCCGCATTTGCGTAGAGGGATAGTTGAAAAAACCATACCTTGTACATCCTAACAGAGATTTGACGTGAAAAATACATCTTTTGACTGATTTGATTAATCCTAGAAATGGTTGCAATAATCGTACAAGCGTTTTACGTACCTTCGAAGTTTATGAGCGCCGTCTTGCTGTTCTTGGAGATGCCTTTATAAACAAGTAGTAAGTCCGCTTTGGAAATGTTCCCCAGTTGTTCATCAGTGAGTAGAGAAAACCGCGTCAGAAACCACACGTTATATTTGTTCTCCAGCAAGGTGAGAACTCTACGCCCGTATCTAGTTGTTATTGCTTTTATATTTGTGATATAATATCCATGACCTATCTCTAAATCAGTTAACTTCCTTGACACTACCTCGCTCGATCCAATCACGGTTAAAAGTGCGGCTGAGTACTCACTAGACATTCTTGATGTTGTTGTTAATCTTTAGAATGTAGATGATAGCTAATGATTTCATCTTAAAGGGGTAACTCAATATATAGAAAGAAAGAAGTAAGGGTTGCAAACTACTACCCTCTCTACAGGAGGCGGGGCGAAAAGGAGTTCAGAGTTGCAGAGACTCTTAGTCCCTCCCTCTACAAAGCGTGGGAAGTTTAAAGTTCTCAGTAAACCCCACGTCAAGAGAGACATTTACCAACATGAATAAACTATTTCTTAAGCCCCCTCTTGAAGATATTCTTTTAAAATTCCCACAGACCACTTACGTTCAAAAATGAATCTCTGTCAAGTTCAAAAGCTTCTCCCACACAGATAAAAGCAAAACAGATGCTAACATCTGGATGTAAAGCGCTCTCACAGTTAGGGGAGTTGAGCTAACTATCCGATACAGCGGAAGATATCCATCACTTGTCACAAACCCTCCTTCCACAAACGTTTCTAGCAAGGAGGGTGAGAGTAAGGAAAAGTCACAGCAGGGCAAAAGTACATCCTTTTTCAAGTTTGTTTTAGAGAAGGCTACACCAAAACTAAAAGTTAATATTAAAGGTTAACCCTTTTTTTCTAGATCATATTCATGAGAGTTTCCCGCCTCCCTGGCAAGCTTGCTTAGTATGAACCAATCATACAAGACTTTCTCTCATGCCCCACCTCCTCAGGGAACTCACAGAATCATTTCCCCACTCCCCTCTGCATGTATAATGAAGCAAAGCGCGCCCGCGAGTCCACACCGCGGGAGGGGTGGGAAAGGGTTGAGGGATGGAGGTAATCATTTCCACCCCTCCGTGCCCTGAAGCATGAACTTCCTCTTTACTGACGTGCATTTACCGACTATATTATTTTCCTAATTTCCACTATAATATCATTGTTGCAAATCAAAATTGTTCCTAAATATTTATAACCATTAACCATGTCAAATGATATGTTGTTCGAAATAATCTCTAAATTATTGTACCTTAGTTGTGTTTTCTGTGTAATATCATACCAGTACTTGGTATTTTCAATGTTCACTTTCAAATCTATTTCCTTTTACCTTCTATTAAAATTTCTGAATTATTTGCAACATATTCCTTACTACTGCCCAACAAAGTCAAATTATCTGGGTTTCCTAAAAACTGTATTGTACCGTTTTATATCAACCCTTCCTTACACTGTTATATTACCCTAATAGCATACTCTGAGGCTAAATTAAATATTAATTGGGAAAATGCATCTCCTTGTTTCAACCCATTATGTATATTCGAAAGTATTTGATAAATAACATCCAACCCGTAAGTTGCCACGCGTATAAATCAAACATACGTCACCTAATAAGTTTTATGGGTACCGAGCTTAACTAAAATGTCATGTAATTTATTTATTTTAAGAGTATCATGTATCTTTTTAAAATCTATGTATAATTGATGAATCGTCATGCTGTTTTCCAACTTTTTTCTAATATTTGCCGAATAGTACGAATCTGATCTGTTATTGATTTATTTCGTCGATATCCACACTGATCACAAATTATTTGAATTCCTCTGCATATGGAGTCAATCTCATTTGAATAATGTTAGATAAAATTTTATAGCATGTTCTTAGTGGTGATATACCACTACCTAGCACGCCCCCCTGTTCCAGTTGGACCTTTGACCCCGATGTGCAGAAAGTGTATATTGCGATGATTGTGTAATGTTTTTGTCGCTCTCTGATTGGTTGTTACATATTATTGTTGTCGCTCTCTTATTGATTGTTACGTAAGGTTATCACTCACTGATTTGTTGTTACGTAATGCTGTTATCGCTCTCTGATTGGTTTTCCCGCTCCCCCTGACCCCCTTTCAGTATTATATTCTTGTCCAAACTTTTTTTTAATGTCTGGTCAGGATTAGAACGGGCGTTGGAATTTTTATTGGTGTGGGGAGTTTATTGTCGTAAGATTGATTGGGATGAGCGTTGGAGTTTATTTTTTATTTATTGTCATGCAGTCAACGTTATCGGACGTAGCATCAGCACGGAGCACGAACCTTTCCCAACGGCTGCTTAGTGAATTGTGTAACCACCGAGCAGCTGACAGCGTATCGCGGCCGTAAGACCCTTTTCACTATTCCTTCACTCCTCACCCTCCTTACATCGCCAAGGCACAGAACGAACTAAGTTACACTGACTGCTCCCTCTCGCAAGACTCTGTTGGACTGCCTTTCACTTCAGCCCCTTCCCACTCCCTTAGTCATACCCCTCCTCATTGGGGGTGATCAGATGTCACAACAACCGTAACGTGTTAAAAATTTGAAATAATGTGGCAAGGGCCCTGTTGAAGAATCATGAACCCCCAAGGTCACTTGGTGCATCGTTCGTGGCCTTCTGAAGGGCACTGGTTTATATGTGCTTTCTTCCTAGCCCCAATACCACTTGGCGCATCGGTCATGGCCTTTTGAAATCCGCAGATTTAGATGTGCTTTCTAATGCCCACTCTGGGACCAAGGTTTCGATTTCCCCCCGCCAGAATTAGATAAGCCTGACATTTAGAGGCGTGCACACCTGGATTCGAACCTTGATATCTTTAGCACAGATAATGTCTGTTACAACGGCTGTACTTCCTGCACCACCACCATATTGCCAGTCGAACAGATATTTCTAGACCAGATAGAATGTTTACCACCATTTGCTTCAAACGTTAATCAGCCTGTCACCGGCCGCCTAGTGACACCTTAGACTATGCGACCATTGATGCAAGTAAACAAAAATTATTATAAAATGCATTGTGATGGTATATTGTGTAATAAAACAATAAATATATATTGTTGTAACCTTTTATATATTGTATAAATTATTTATTATTCTTTGTGTCTAATATTATTGCCTTCTGCATCTTGTTAACATAACAATTAACCTCAAGATGTATAAGAACTGTGTTTTTGTTGGGCGCCACCCCTAGTATCTAGGAGAAAAATAATAATTAAAAGAAAAATTTTGCCTCGGTTAATTCAATCATTGACACTACAACTCTCAATATTCGAGACCACTGGGTAAACTTAAAAACTAAAACATGAACAATTCAGATGAAATGGTTTGTTGGAACAAAATGTAATTTAGACAATAAAAAAATAAAACGTATAAAATAATAATTGTTTGCACTTTTGTGGATTTATTATTGTTTTCCACTTTACCACATCCCAAGCCTACCTAAGGAATTCCGGGTAAATATAAATCTAAGTTAAAGTATAGAACAGTATTGTTGAAACAAAACAAAACAAAAAAATATATATATAATAATAAAAAATTTAATAATTAGACATAAAATGAAATGTTAATTAATTCTCTACGGTAGTCTGTCTTTCTGAAAGTAAATGAATTCTGATTTTATAGGAGAAACAAAAAAAATGATAATAATTTATAATTGAAGAGTTGGCTTGGCCTCACCACTGCATTAGTCCATATTGACACCAACTTCAGAGATTGGTTACACTCTAATAATTCGAATTCTTATACAAATTGAAACAAAAATAAACAATCTAGTTCTTGTACACATTCTTAGATTCCCAATTTCACCACGTGTACTTTAATTCACCACCTTTAATTCATTTTAAAATCATTTTAATTCGGAGCTCCACAGATTTGGCTCCATGTTAAAACCACTCAGAAGAAGAAGACCTCGTTTCTTATAAAAAATCTTCCAAAATCAAATTTAAAAAGGTTCTATTCTATACTTCCAAGTCCAAAGAGAAAACAAATATATATATATAAAACCAAAAGATAAATGTTGGCTACGGACTAGGAAAAATCATATAAAATGCAGTTTTAACATAAATATTGAACTGTATGTTAATGAAAGTGAACAGTATTGTTTCTTAGAGAATTAAATGTTTATTTCCATCCGTCAGAATTGAAAAACGCGCTTGTTTTGAGTTATTTACATTGAGCTTTGTTTCTTCTTTTACTCACTGGTTTGATAGAACTGCGCATGCGTTGAAATCAAACATGGCTGATGTTCATTATAAATAAGTCAACAGAATTCTTAACGGGATGATGAAATGTTTAATAAAAGGTAAGTGTTCTTCTTCTTCTAATAATCAAAATTCCTTATTTAGATTATTTAAAACAATGTAATACGTTGTTCCGTCCTTTTATTTAATTTAATAGATGCAAACAGTATTATTAGTCAGGCCGGCAACCAGCGTGTGGCCTAACTTCGAAAGTGCTTAAATTAATGCGAAAATGAATTGTAAATTGTTCACAAAAAGTAGAAAACATAGGGAAATACAAGGTAGGGTGGCAAATAACGTCACAATTGTTACCCAAGGATAAAGTGGAAAGAACCGTTTTATTCCTCGAGCCACTTATAGCAACAGAAAAAATTATTTAATATTCACAACTATATATAAATCTTACAAAAATTCATAGGTAATATTGAAGTGAGTAACTTGAATTTAATGTTCGCAACTATATTTTGATGAAATAATATATACCTACATAAATTCATAAGTAATATCAAGGCTGAGGAAGATATAAAATGTACCTGAATCTGTGTGAAGGCTGAGCGACACGGTCAACCTGGATTCAATCCCCCCTATCTCCCTGCTAATAGCCACGAAGTTAAGCTTATCGGTATTTAGAACTGTGTTTTACTAACCGTCAGGGCCACAACACGTGGATGATGAGGGAGGAAACTGGCCTCAGTACTCACGCATGACAGGGATTCAAACTAAGCTTTTCAGGCAAGCGTGGGAAAAGAGCTGATTTTGACCAGGCGAAATGTGTAACAGCATTTTTCAGGGGTTTAAATGTGAAGGAATTAGAGTTTGTTGCCCTCTAAGGGACTTGAACTCCTACCTCCTTACGTCACAGGGCAAGATGTGTACCCACATTTGCGCGTCATTGACAACTGAACACGAGGGGGAACCGAACCAAACCCCCTACCTGCCTGCTAATAGCCACGAAGTTAAGCTTATCGGTATTTAGAACTGCGTCTTACTACCCGTCAGGGGCACAAGCCATGGACGATGTGGGAGGGAACCAGCCTCAGTAAACACGCACGACAGGGATTCAAACTAATCTCTTCATGTAAGATCGAGATAAGAGCTCATTTTGACCAGGCGAAATGTGTAACAGCATTTTCCAGGAGTTTAAATGTGAAGTAATTAACGTTTGTTGCACTCTAAGGGACTTGAAACCCTACCTCCTTATGTCACAGGGCGAGACATTGACAACTGAACACGATGGTGGGGAATAGCGATTGTCGATCTAGCAGGGACTTGAACCCCCTATCTCCTTCCGTAACAAGGTAAGATATGTACCAGCATTTGCACTGTTAAAAAATAAACACGACCGACTGTCCTTCGCGATATATAGGATCCTATAGACAGCACCGGAGAAAGACAACCATCCTCGGTGGCAGATCTATCGCAAAGGCCAGGTAACCCCAATCGGGAATTAGTGGTCCAGTAAACCAGGTTAGTGGAGCTTTGTTCCAAGGCCCTACTCTTTAAATCGTCGAGGAGAGAATTAAGCAATTGAAGCGAGGTTTTATGTCGGGCATGAATTGATCATACAATTAGGTACGCCAGAGAAAGATCGTGACGCTCAAACCTGGTTCGAGGAGCAAATCAATGCTTTGCTAGGAGGTCTCCAGGATCATGGAGTTAGCGAGCGCCGAGGATCACGTAGGTCTACTATTAGTCAACACAGACTCCTCGTCAAGACCTGAATTTTTTTCATTTAGGTGGGCAGATTAGCTTGACGTGCAGGCTGTTCTCTTTAATGTATAAAGAGTGTTACAAAGCAATGCTTCGTTCATCACTTCATCCCCTTGTATGTCAAGATACACCAATTTAAAGGGCCGCGTGGAAGGGGTAATCATAAATGGGATAAACTCTATCCTGCTAGCACATATAGCAAAAACCAAGGGATTATTACGATTCAAAATGGCGGCGATACACTTTGTCTTGCCCGTGCATTCGTTGTTGCCAAAGCTATATGTGACATTAAAAGAGAGCCAAGATGCATGGATGTGAACACCTTTAATCCTTCTAATTTCACCGTTTGAAGCTCCAACATACTTATTAATTTCTATATAATGCAAATGTGTGCTCACTTCCTCTAAATTCAACCTTCCTAATTCCTAACCCAGTACTTAGGCGTATAATCCGTACGGGCTGTAAAACGCGGTACTAAATAAAAAAAATCAAGCATCTCTTTCACAAGGCATGAAGTAAGGTAGCGAGTTAGTGCTACACAACCAGAACTTGTGAATAACAAGGCAAAATATGTTTGTACTTTGCAGGATCAACAATCTAAAGAGAAATTCGCCAGGGCAACAATTCCCTTACTTCTCCTACTATCGCTTTTAGGAAAGGGGGAAAGGTTGGGGAGGGGGGCTGGTTTAACCCACTCTTCGAGGTCGCCAGTCTGGTGAGAGAAAAAAAAGATCCTTCCTTCAAGTTGCTTCTTTCCCTATTAACAAAAGTAGGGGGAGGGTGATAGGAATTCATTAAAATCCACCCTTCATAGCCACCTGACGAATATGAAAATAAATAGTTGCTAATGCTTTTTAGTAGAAGAGATATGGAAATAAGCTCTTGAGTTATCAAGGTTGTCAAGTCTGGAAGGTCTTTTTCCCTACCAGAATAATTCTTTGTACTAGTATTCTGGTAGTAAAAAATCTCCCATACCTGGATTTCTAACATAATAAATGCATAGGTCCAAAATTTGTTGTTTGGCGTAGAGATTTTAACATTGCTTGGTGACTTCTATGATATATATATTCAACGTTCAATACATCACAGGGAATATTTTCAATAACTCAGGTTTGGAGGTAATAGTAGTAATAAAGTGAAATACAAATAGTGTCAAGTCGAGGGTTTTACCTGAACAGGATATAAATGGAGTGAGGGAAAGGGGATTAACTGGGCTCACAAAAAAAAGCTGGAAAGATAGATAAAGCAAAAAAGGGGTTCGGATAACAGACCCATTAGGCAGGAAACGGCTGAACTTTTTCAAGAATTTAGACATGATTTAATTTGAAAATACAAAGTTTTGTTTAAATCACTATACTATAAATATCCATCGTGTATGATAGAACAATATGATAACTTCAAAACTATATTCTTGTATTTAAGGTTTGATTTAATTTTAAATTAATCAAAACTACGTCTTATTGTAACAAAGTAAATATTAATTTGTAACTTTTTTAATATAGTTCAAATTAAATTTACAAGTTAAATAGAATACAAAAAACCGCATGTTGTTATTATGTATAGTTTCTGAGAAATAGGCTCTACAACTTTATCGTTTTTATATAGAAGTTGTCCATCTGAATCTAACACCCACCACAGAAGAAGAAAAAAATATATATTCTCGAAACTATCCCGAAATTAGGGATTTAAAACTATCTTTTCCCAATCTCACCCAAAATAGTAGAACTCTCTATCTCAAACTGATTCATAAATGTCAACCTTTCACACTCCTAAATAATAATAATAAATATAAGTTTGTGCTTTTGTTTATGCTATTGATATTAATAAAAGTGTGAATAATTAATTATAAACCTTTTTAAAAACATTTACTGTTAGATACCAACAACTGTTTGTACCAGCTAAGCTAATATGGTACACACACACACACACTCACACATAAGGAGTTTTATCGTCCTAGCTACAATCAGATTTACCATGACTACTATCAGTGTTCGACTCTCACCAGGGTTTCGAGCTCATTTTGCCTAAATGATTTTCCACTTTATCTCCGCGTGAATGTAGATACACTTTCTCTAAATTCTACCTATCTCATACAATCCCTAAAAAGTGAACACGTAGTTCATAAGGATATTGAGACGTGAAGAATTGAAAAAGTAGTAGACATTTCAGTCAAGACCTCTATAAATATGTTTAAATTTTTTTTATTTAATTTGTGGAAATAATTTTATTTTTACTTTCTCGCACACCTCGGGCAGAGAAAGTATTGTTATCGTAAAAAAAACTTGAAATGTTGATAAATATCGACGTTTCATGACTCCCTGAAACAGAAAGTTATTTTTGCGATGCCGCCTGTCAGTGTGTTTGTATCTCTGCATAGAGCCTAAGCCATTTCATCGATCAGGCTGAAACTTGATATCTAAGGTTTTTATAGGGCTCCCCAGAGAGTATTTTGAAGTTAGATATTCAAACCTAAAATTAAGGGTAGTATACTTAACGACGTTGCCTACTTGGCGAATTTGAAGCGATTTTATGAAGTGGGTTGCATCTTAACCAATGGTTTATAAACTGGAAGTCGCGACTCCTTTCGGGGTCGTGGTATTTGTCGGCTGGAATCACATTGCTCGTTGAGATTATAGTGTTAGGTTTACTTTTTAAACGGATTATTACTATAGGAAGGCGCAAAATTTAAATACAGTAAAAACAGTTTATTTATTAATTAGCTTTCTTTTGGTTACTTAACTCAGGCAGCTACTTGCTTGCTGTTTAGGCGAGAGGTGCTCTATCATAGCTTTCAAAATACCCACTCATGGACGTGCCTGGTAGGGGGGACGGGGCGGACACGTCCCCCCCAAAAGTTTACCCTTAAATTCAATAGAGAATTTATTGATTTATTTGAATAATTTTTTAATTCTTGAAATTAGTTATTTTAAATTTAAATGACCTTATTAAATAGGCGGATCTTGCTTCATTTGTATAGACACTAGCGCTGCTAAAATAGTTTTTAGGCTGGTGACACTGTTATTGTATTAGTAAATTATTTTATTTTATTTGCAAGTTCTTAACTTTTTCGAATAGTTGCAGCAATCTTGTGATTGTTAAGAATAAAGAGTGTGGCGTGTGGTGTTGTTAAATGTTTTGTAAATAAATGAGTTTATGTCGTATTTGCTAATGTGTTTGTGTGTAAAAGTGAACTTAATATAAATCAGCATGATTTGAGAAATATTTTGAGCATGGATCATTTCTTAATCAAAAGAGAACAGGATTCACCAACTGAACTACAATCTCCTAAAAAACACTGCTTTGGCGAGTCTGAAGAAAAGTCCATTCAAGCCAACTTAAATTTTAATAAAACAGAAAATTTGTTTAATCAATCACAAGTTAATATTTGTGAAAGTAATACATATCTGGCACCAAACCAGCCAGTTACAATACCAACCAAATTTCCAACTCAGAATTTAAAAGTAAAAATACTTCGGTTTCAACCAGAATGGTATAAGGAGTTCACTTGGCTGCATATAGATGCCTCTACAAACAGTGCCGATGAGCTCTTTTTTTTATTGTAATAGATATAATAAATTATGTCCTGATAAAAATCTTGCTAGGAAAATGGATCCGGCGTTTTATAGAAATGGATTTAAAAACTGGAAAAAGGCATTGGACAAGTTTCGTTCACATGAAAAGTCAGAAAGTCATTTACAAGCAGTTTTAAGTTATAGACAGCTGAAAAAACCCGATTGATAACCAGTTAAACTCTTCTTTAGTTTCTGAACGTAAGATTTCTAGGGAATTGCTTTTGAAAATTTTCACTTCAATTAAATATTTAGCCATGCAAGGCTTAGCTTTAAGAGGAAATCAACAAGAAAGTGGAAACTTATTTCATCTTCTTAAACTACGTTCCGAGGATGATTCCTATCTTGCAAATTGGTTGAATAAGGAACGAGAGGTATACACAGATGGAAAAATTCAAAATGAGATTTTGGAAATAATGGGTAGTGAAATTGTAAGAAATCTTTGTGCTGAAATTCAATCTTCCAAATTGAATTTGTTTTCTTTGATTTGTGATGGTACACGTGATATTACTGGGACTGAACAGCTTAGTATATGTGTGCGTTGAGTTATTGAAAACTTAGAGCCTCGTGAAAGTTTGTTGGGGCTATACAGTGCTAGTAAAACAACTGGGGAGTCGATTGCAGCCATACTTTTTGATATAATGACCAGAGTTCAACTACCTCTTTCGAACTTGCGTGGACAAACCTATGATGGTGCTCCAAATATGAGTGGGATCAACAAAGGAGTACAGTCTATAATAAAGGATAGACAGCCTCTAGCCGTGTTTGTTCACTGTGGGGCGCACTGCACTAACTTGGTAACAAGGGATGCATGTGATACATCAATTACTGTGAGGAATTCAATGCAATGGGCCCATGAACTTGGAGTTTTGTTTTCACAATCATTGACAGCTAAAACCAAGTTTATTAATATCCGAGAAGCTACTTTTAATGGTCCTTTGACATCTAATGCCAGCATTAAGCCCTTTGTCCGACCAGGTGGATATACAGAGGTGCTCAAATTGAAGAGATTCTGGAAAACTATTCAATGATTTTACAAACACTTGAAGCACTGTCTGTTGAAGCAAATCACTTACAGTCAGCAAGTGGGTTATTCAAAGTGTTTGAGTCAGGAGAGACTGTTTTAGGCTTCTTTATGGCAAGGAAAATTATAAATAATTTAGAAATTTTGAATAAATCTTTTCAGGGAAGAAAAATGAGTACTTCCGGACTTATGCAGGCCATAGAAATAGTGTCTTCTAGTTTACAAAGACTCAGAGAAAATGACGAGTTTTTACTAATTTGGGGAGAAGCTAACAAAATCATTGTTACCAACAACCTGCAGCCTCTTTCTCTACCAAGACAGAAGAAACCACCAATGCGTTACACAGGTCCTGCTACAGCGTTCACTTCTACTTCAGTCGAGGACTACTTTCGCCATGAGTATTTTGCCATTATAGACACAGCTGTTGGAGGTTTAAAGTCAAGATTTGATCAAGAAGGACTTGATCACATGAGAAAATTGGAAAGGAGTCTTTTAAAAGGAGAAATAAACCCAGTTCTGAAAATGTATCCTGAAATTAACGAGAAAGATTTTGAAATTGAACAAAACATGTTTTTTCGTTTAAGTGCACCTACTTGTGTTGAAGATGCCCTAACCGCATTTCGAAGGCTATCTCCTGAAGTGAGAGCAATGCTCGGTAATGTGAGGTTCTGTTGCGTATACTGCTGGTTGTTCCAAGCTCGTCATGTGAGGCGGAAAGATCATTTAGTTCGTTACGTCGCCTTAAAACATACTTGAGGAACAATATGACACAGAGGCGCATTAATCATGTGGCTGTGTGTCACACACATAAAGATATGTTGGACAAGATAAGCATTCATAATCTTATGAACAAGTTTATTATAGTTAATGAACGAAGAAAGAGAGTGTTTGGTGAAGCCTATGCTAATTTAAAATAAGTATTTTGTATGGCATATAAGTATTTTATTTATAAGTTGTGTACCTCTCATTTAGTGGAATAAAAAGGAGGGATGCAAGTTAACACAAAAGATATACATCTGGTTTGAGAACATTTATTATAACAGTCATTAGACAGGGCAAGAGCAAAAAGTAACAGTATATGATTTTGGTTCCTTGATGCATTGGCGGCACAAAAGCCCTCTAATTAATTAATCGCTCTGATCAAACCAGCACAGCGCGTGTGTACACCTCCTGCAAGCAGTCTGAGGGTGTCAGAGGATAACACCCGTCCCACCGACCTGGGAGTTAAGCTCATGACTGCGTGCCGTTTACATGGATATTCCATGTAGCTAGCCGTAATGCCAAAAGGGGCTAGAACATAAATGATACGATTAACAATTTACCCTTAGCAACAATGTGTATATATTTAAATATGGCCCAGCAAGAATATTAGCTCGGAAAAACAAACCCACACTAGAGCAGTTCGAGAGTCCCGTCATGGGGACGGGGCACATTAC
>JBCFYV010002878.1:0-31268 GCA_039000515.1 Timema cristinae | reverse complement strand
TATAGAAAAATACCATTAATAGTATAACCTGCCCTCATGTCTAACGTTTCGCTTGTCTCCTCCCCTATGGAGGTCGTAAATGTATTGGGCTTGATGTTCGCCGCTATTTATAGCACTGCGAGCTACTCTAACGAGTTCAAGGTGCATAAGCGTTAAATCGAGCACCATACTATTGATTTTGGTCAAAGTCGGGGGAGGATTATAACTTCCCCTTTACCAAAGATTAACTTACTTTTGCCATTGTAACAACTTACATTGTAACAACACTCACCAACTCGGACGGACAACTGGGACAGCGATGTAACGACTTACATGGTAACAACACTCGCCAACTGGGACAGCCAACTGAGTCAACACGCGGCACTAGCTTGACCGGCGACCTACGCTCTCGCCAAATACATCGGACTGACTGAAGGCGTGTCCGCGCCTGCCGGCAACGAGGCTCGACCACGTGTTCGGCCAGCAGAGAAGATGGATAGAAGAGTTCCGTTTCCGCCTTCGCCGAGCTTCGAGAAGGTGCTAGGTGTTCGATATGAGTCTCGAACCTCCCCCCCCCCTTGTTTGTAATGTTCTCCAACCTTCCTTTCCTTCGATCCGCCCCCCTTCTCTGAGAATTATATTTCGTATAAATACTAGCGGTACCGGGATCTCAGGTCACTTACTACCCCACCGGCTCGAGGATAAGAGGTGAGGGCAGCGACTGGGTTTCGGGGATATTACTTTCCTACCAAAATTACTATTTCGGCGTCATGGGGGGGAACTCTTTCTAAATTACTATTTGGACTTTGGTATTAACTTATGTTTATTTGAATATTGACTATGCTACGCGCTTATCGCTGCTGGGAGTTAGACCGTCGCTTTCGCCACCGCTTATATCCAGGGTCTGGGCCCTATTCAAATGTATTTCATACATTTGCCAATATTAGCTTTTAACCTGAGATTGTCAGGTCCTGGGTTCGAAACCCGGCTTATGTTGTTTTCGAGTATAGCTGTTTCTGGACTCATCTTTGTTCGCCAAGTTAAACGCCTAGGGTTGTTAAGTTATTATTACCTTGTGGCCTTGTTTGATTGCTATGACGTCACGTTTGCTACGGGCGTCTGTAAGAAAGATATATATTTATACTAGGGTGGATAACTTAAACGCTAGAGTAACCAGTTTAGGAATTAATCAATTTAACGAAGTAACCAAAGACCATGTCACTGAGATCCCGGACCGTTACCTTTGATGGGTTTAATGTAATGTGATTTGTTTCGAGGAGGTAACGTTTATGTTTACCTTTGATGTAATTGATTTCCGCAATGGACGGAAAAGCGCGCTTCACGCGGTGTTGATTGTTTGCTCAGCTTGTTATTGTTTTTTTGACTAAATAAAATTGTTATGTTCATTCAGGTAACTCTTTACCTAATTTACTGCCTCTCTCACCTTATAGATATTAAGGGGGGGTTACAAAATGGTAGCAGAGCATGGTTAATGTGGTTAGCGTGGTTAATGTGGTTACATGGTTACATGGTTACATGGTTACATGGTTATTGTGGTTAACGTGGTTAACAGTGGTTACATGATTGATGGTTACTGCTAGTAATTATTGACTTTATAATTTCGACGTTTATGTCTATATTGTGCTCTTGGTCCTTAGTTCATGCCTCGAACGACTATGGCTCTATAAAGTATGGGCTTGGAAAGATGCCGAGAAATTAAACAAAAAGGGAAATATGCCAGAGGGTTATATTTTATGTAATACATTGTACTAATACCTATTTGTATCTTTTTTCATACTGTCATTGGCCATGGCTCCTCCGCTGAAACCAGGCGACAAGCCATCAACCAAACTGACGAGATCTGATGTCTACAGACTGAACCGTGAACAACTCATCGCCGAGCTCCAAAATTGGTCCACCCCTACTCCACCCAACGCAACGGTGGGTGAGTTAAGGTCTATTTTTATGCGAACTAGTGAGTGAGGTTGGGGAATCTCCGGCAGGTTTTGGCATGGACACAGTTGCGAGTGGTGAACAACCGATGACGCCCTCCCCTCCCCCCGTCCTCCAAACGCCAGCGGTATCTGTTAAATGTCATAGTAAGGTCCTATTGGAAATATTAGGTCGCATTCCTGTGTGTAGTGGTCAGAACTACACGGAGTTATTTAACTTCTTGGTTGAAATTAGCCGGGCATCCCGCCTTAAACTCGTTAGTGAGCCCGAGTTTTTGACATTGTGTTTGTCCAAAACGTCGGGATTCTTAACCGAATTATTTTCCGGGGAATTCAGGCAGGTTTATCAGTTAAGGCAGTAACTGACCAGATTCTTAATACGTTGTTACCTAGTAGAGTTAGACAGAAGTTATGCAGGGAGGTTGTGCATAGATTTCAGTTTCCGTGTGAAACTTTAAGGAACTTTGTTCTATCTATCACGGAGGCAGCTCGCGTACTCAATGCCGATCTTAAGGAGCCTGAACTTGTAAATATTATTTTGGAGAATGTGTCGCCGCTTACCAGGCGCCATTTTGTGTTCTCAAGTAAACCAACTTGTATACTTGATCTCTATGCCTTGGCTTCGCACGTTGAAGAGACTCTTCTCTCAGAAGAGGAATATCTCAATGCGCATGCGCCTGAGGTTGTAAGCCACGCGCGGTCGGTTCGAATCCCGGAGCAAGTTCTCCTGTGCCGCTTATCGGCGCTCGTCCGCTCTGGAATCGTTCTAGGTACTTGGGAGGTAGTAACCCTGTGGGTGCTAACCAAGGGGGCCGCGGGCCTCGTGACATTTCTAGAGTTAGATGTTTCCGCTGCAATAGATTGGGGCACGTTCAGAGGGAGTGCAGGCAGGTAAACTATTAAGGCGCGCTCGCGACCGTGGTACGGCCGCGTCTGTAAGTTTTATACCGCGGATTTTGAATCCCATGGTTAATGTTTGTATTGGTCCTGTGGGATGTTTAGGGTTATTTGATACTGGGGCGAGCAACTCCTTCATTAGTGAGAAACTTCTTGGTATTATTGGGGACAAAGTTAATATTATGTGTGAAGATATTGGCCCGAAATCGTACACTGTTGCGAATGGGCAATGTTTAATGGTAGACCATAAGGTACGTCTCTCCATTAAAATTGACAGGTTTTCTTGGAAACGTTCCTTTTTCGTAGTGTCGACCCTCCCGTTTGACATGATTTTGGGGAACGATTTTTTGTTTGAGACCAACGCTAGGTTGGATATGGGAAAACGTATTGTCTCCTTTAGTTTTGCACCAGGGGAATTTGTCTCGTTTGCGACCGAGAAAACGCCGCCATGCTTGTTTCCTTTGGATAGGGATAAAGAGGCCATTCAAAGGGTAGTTAACCGGTTTTCTGATGTAATCACAGATAGGTGGGGGAAATGCGACATTCTCCCTTACGACATTGTTGCTCTTGACAACATCCCCGTACGGTCAGGGCCATACTCATGCGCTCCTCCCAAAATGGAGATTTTTAGAGATCTGATTTTCGACTTAGAAAAAAAGGAGTCATTCGCCCGTCTAAATCACCTTATGCCAGCCCCGCTTTCATTATTCCCGCAAAGGCAAGGGGCATCGCCTCATTGTTGACTACAGGAAACTTAATAAGAAACTTGTTTTCGATCCTTATCCGATGCCTAGCCTAGAGTCGGCATTCCAACACCTTGGTAAAGCCAGGTATTACAGTCTCATTGATCTTAACGCTAGCTTCCTCCAATGCGCGCTTTCAGAGCCATCCAAGAAATTTACCGCCTTTGTAACTCCGTGGCAGGTTTATGAATTTAACCGCGTCCCGTTAGGCATTAGTTGCGGGGGACAAGCGCTTAGTAGAGTGTTAGATCATATTCTTGCCGACTTAAAATTTAAATTTGTTTTCAATTATCTCGATGATATTTGCATTTATAGTAATTCACTTCAGGACCATTTGCGTCACGTAGAAACTGTGTTAGAACGTCTGCGCTCTGCTGGACTCACTGTTAATCCCGAAAAGGTTACATGGGCTAAGGAGTCTGTCCCGTATCTGGGATATGTTATTTCCCGGGGAAATTTGCTCGTTGACCCTGAGCGAGTCAAGCCTATTCTTGACTTCCCTACCCCGAAGAATTTAAAGGGAACTTCTAGGTTTTTGGGGATGTGCGCTTATTACGCCAGGTTTATCCCCTCTTTCTCTGAGTTAGCTTACCCGCTAAACAGCCTTAAGAAAAAGGGAGCTGTATTTGCGTGGGGTCGGAACAAAATGATGCCTTTCTCGCCCTCAAACGGCACCTTGTCTCTCCGGCGGTATTGCGCATGCCCGACTTCTCCCTCCCTTTTATTTTACATGTTGATGCGTCGTCGATTGCCCTCGGCGCGGTGCTTTCGCAGCGAACCCCTGATGGATGTAGGCCGGTAGCGTTCGCCAGCAAGACCTTAAATGCTGCTGAGAAAAAGTACAGTACGTACGAAAAGGAATGCTTAGGTTGTGTTTTCGCAGTAGAAAAGTTCTCAGACTACCTAGAGCTTAGAAAGTTTGACCTGTATACAGACAACATGGCGCTGACCTGGCTATGGAACCACCCCAAACAGTTGGGTAAAATAGGCCGCTGGATCTGGAGGCTTTCTAGTTTGACTTCACTACCCATCATGTCGCGGGTAAAGAGAATGTTGTAGCTGATGCGTTGTCGCGGATGGCAGAGGATCTGGACCCTGTAGGAGATGAAGCGGAGGCGGGAACGCTAGGCGTGATTCACACCATCCCAGAATCTTTTATTTCAATTGGTGCTCATCAGGCCGAGGATGAATTTTGTAAACAGCTCGTAGATAGGATTAGAACTGGGAAGTAGTTGGGAACTATCGTCTGCGCAAGGGTCTCTTAGTGACTAATATTAGGGGGAGACCCAAATACTATATTCCCGAGAAGCTCAGGCCTATGCTACTTAAGTATTTCCACGATTCTGTTTTGGGTGGCATTGTGGGGTGCTCAAAACTGAGAAGAAAGTTTCCAAGGAGTTTTATTGGCCCAACTTGCCCAAGGACGTAAGGGAATGGGTGCGCAAGTGTGAGGCCTGCCAAAGGGCCAAACCCTCACAAAACTCGAAATTTGGTTTTCATTCTGCTGACGTTGCCACACGCCCCTGGGAGAAAGTTTTTGTTGACTATGTTGGGCCCCTTACGCGTTCCTCCCAGGGCAACACGTCTATTTTGGTAGTGCTGGATGCATTTTCTAAATTTGTGGTGTTAATTCCCCTTAGGAACATGAAGGCATCTACGACTGTTAATGCCTTATCTAGGCGGGTGTGGGGCGTTCTAGGAACCCCTAAGGTTGTGGTTAGTGACAATGGCCCCTGTTTCCGTTCGAAGGCTTTCAAAGACATGTGCTTCTCTTGGGGGGTCAAACACGTGACCACCAGCCCATACTACCCCTCCCCCAACCACGTTGAGCGTTTTAATAGGAATTTAAATGTGGCGCTAACTATTTTCCACCACCAGGACCACTCTCATTGGGACAAGGACCTCGACTTTCTGAACGTCGCGTTCAACTCTGCGTACCACGAGTCTGTCGGAGCCACTCCTGCCTCGGTCTTCTTGAATAGGGATTTAAACCACCCCCTCTTAACCACGTGGGATGTTGACCCGCTCTTATCTGACGCCCATGACCGCCCCTTTGAAGAGAAGTGTGAACTCGCCTATAAAAATTTGTTAAAGTCTAGAAGGAAAGTAGCTGCTACTTACAATCGGGGACGTCTCCCCGTCCCGTTTAATGTGGGTGACAAAGTAGTTTGTAAATGCTTCCCCTTGAGCTCGGCGATGGACAAGACGTCGGCTAAGCTGGCATTCAAATGGAGTGGGCCATGGCACATCGACAAGTTCCTAACGCCCGTCTCAGTCCTACTAGTGGACATTGTGGACCCTTCTGTAACCCGCCGCGCCCACGTTAGCCACCTCAAGGCGGTGACGTAGTGAGTCCACGTCCTGTGCAAGAAGGCAGGACGTGTTATTGGTTAAGAATTGTTTATGTGTATATGGAGTAAAATTTAGGAATTATCATAGGTTATTTAGGTATATAGTGTAAAGTTTAGGATTTATCGTAGTTATGCTTATTTGTTATATTGGACATTGATTCAAATCTTAGGGGTAGGCCTACCCGAACTTCTATATATATCTAATGGTTAGTGACTTATGTTTGAGTGTCGCTCTGGGAACTTGGAAGAATCCATACGCGTGTGTGCGCGCGTACTATATGAAAAAGGAAGATGATGCAGTGCTTGCCCTTGTAGAACACTCTTGTTCCTGTTGTGTCTACTTGGAGGCATAGCCTCATGTGGATGCGCACTAAGTGCCGTGATGAACTGGATTAGATGGACTGCGCCTGCCAGCAGCCGTGTCAGAGCATTGTAGACTGTACACTTATATTATTTTTGTAACTGTAGTTTATTTGTTCTCAGAGAGGTCTTCACCCTTCCCTCCCCTTCCCTTTCGGTTCGGGGCGAGATATCGAACGCGTCGTCTACAGAAGACGGAGGCTGGCTGGGCCGACTGATATGTGGGACGAGTCTCAGCTTCAATGGGTCGTCAGAAAGAAGGAGAGCGAGAGCGTCAGTGCCGTGCGTGTAGTACTTCGGCGTGAGCTACTCCAGGATCTGTCAGAGCGCCACTACCGGGTGGGCTTACTACTTGACCATGAGGCCGGCTATCCAAGGACTGTCATGAGGGTTCGTGTGGATCATCTCCCCATTGTCTGCCACTAACGGCAGGGAAGGTACCGCCCTGCCGTTACGCCTACTGCTGAGGACTCCTTCTGACATCCCGTCAGGGGGGAGGATGTAACAACTTACATTGTAACAACACTCACCAACTCGGACGGACAACTGGGACAGCGATGTAACGACTTACATGGTAACAACACTCGCCAACTGGGACAGCCAACTGAGTCAACACGCGGCACTAGCTTGACCGGCGACCTACGCTCTCGCCAAATACATCGGACTGACTGAAGGCGTGTCCGCGCCTGCCGGCAACGAGGCTCGACCACGTGTTCGGCCAGCAGAGAAGATGGATAGAAGAGTTCCGTTTCCGCCTTCGCCGAGCTTCGAGAAGGTGCTAGGTGTTCGATATGAGTCTCGAACCTCCCCCCCCCCCTTGTTTGTAATGTTCTCCAACCTTCCTTTCCTTCGATCCGCCCCCCTTCTCTGAGAATTATATTTCGTATAAATACTAGCGGTACCGGGATCTCAGGTCACTTACTACCCCACCGGCTCGAGGATAAGAGGTGAGGGCAGCGACTGGGTTTCGGGGGATATTACTTTCCTACCAAAATTACTATTTCGGCGTCATGGGGGGGAACTCTTTCTAAATTACTATTTGGACTTTGGTATTAACTTATGTTTATTTGAATATTGACTATGCTACGCGCTTATCGCTGCTGGGAGTTAGACCGTCGCTTTCGCCACCGCTTATATCCAGGGTCTGGCCCTATTCAAATGTATTTCATACATTTGCCAATATTAGCTTTTAACCTGAGATTGTCAGGTCCTGGGTTCGAAACCCGGCTTATGTTGTTTTCGAGTATAGCTGTTTCTGGACTCATCTTTGTTCGCCAAGTTAAACGCCTAGGGTTGTTAAGTTATTATTACCTTGTGGCCTTGTTTGATTGCTATGACGTCACGTTTGCTACGGGCGTCTGTAAGAAAGATATATATTTATACTAGGGTGGATAACTTAAACGCTAGAGTAACCAGTTTAGGAATTAATCAATTTAACGAAGTAACCAAAGACCATGTCACTGAGATCCCGGACCGTTACCTTTGATGGGTTTAATGTAATGTGATTTGTTTCGAGGAGGTAACGTTTATGTTTACCTTTGATGTAATTGATTTCCGCAATGGACGGAAAAGCGCGCTTCACGCGGTGTTGATTGTTTGCTCAGCTTGTTATTGTTTTTTTGACTAAATAAAATTGTTATGTTCATTCAGGTAACTCTTTACCTAATTTACTGCCTCTCTCACCTTATAGATATTAAGGGGGGGGTTGCACCATGTCCCAAGTGGGCAGCACAGCTTCCGGCCCTGATGATATTCATTACGAAATTTTGAGTCAACTTCCCCCTGCCGGACGGGTGCTCCTCTTAGACCTCTACAATAGTGTTTGGGAATCTCGTCAGTTCCCAACACTATGGAGGCAAGCCACCGTTATCCCTATATATAAAAGTGGCAAGGACAAATAAGAACCAACTAGCTAGTTGTGTATGCAAAATATTAGAGAAAATGATCAATAAAAGATTTATATTGTATTTAGAATTCCGCAATCTACTATCTGATATGCAATGTTGTTTCCGCCGTAACCGATCGACGGTGGATCATCTTGTCCGCCTTTAGACAGCAGTTCAGGACGCCTTCCTCCATAAACAGCTCCTCTTGAATGTCTTCTTTGATTTGGAGAAGGCGTATGACACCACTTGGTGGTACGGCATTTTAAAGACCCTTTTTAATTGGGGCTTTCGAGGTAACCTCCCTATTTTTATATATAATTTTATGTCATATAGACACTTCCGGGTAAGGGCAAATAATACCTTATCCGATGATTTTATTCAGGAAAACGGAGGGCCTCAGGGTAGTATTTTGAGTTGTACGTTGTTCGCTATTACGATAAATAGCATTGTGGACAGCGTGCACTTACCTGTTCGTTCATGCCTTTTTTGTGAATGACTACGCAATTTATTGCAGTTTGTCAAGTCTCCACAGGGTTGAACGGCAGATTCAACTCTCTGTCCACAATCTTTGGTCGTGGGAATCGCGTTATGGCTTTCGCTTCTCTGCAGCAAAGACGATGGTTGTCCACTTCCATATATTACGCGGAATACAGCCAGCCCCCAAAATTTTAATGAACCACGTTCTTTTACCAGTCTCAGAAACCGCAAGGTTCTTGGGACTTTTATTTGATTTTAAATTAACTTGGATCCCCCACATAAAAAACTTGAAAGCGGGGTGTATAAAAGCACTCAACCTGATCAAAGTAGTTTGCGGTCGGTCCTGGGATGCAGATAAGGAAACCTTGATGCACCTATATAGGGCCTTGGTAAGATCTCAACTAGACAACGGCAATTTTGTTTATGGCTCAGCTAGACCCTCGGCGTTAAAGATGCTAGATAGTGTCCACCATGCTGGCATTCGACTGGCTATTGGTGCTTTTCGTACCAGTCCAATCGTCAGCATCTGTGGCGATGCCGGCGAGCCCCCTCTTCCTTATCAGTGGTCCTATCTTCTGGCATCTTACGTGTCTAAACTGCATTGCATGCCAGAGCATGTTGCCTACCGCCCTGTTTTCATCACCCTAACGTAGTCTTGTATGAAACCAAACGGCGTAGTACAAGGCCGGTTGGGATCCGGATGTTATCGGTTTTCGACACGTGTGGGATAGTCCTGCCAAAGGCTATCCCCACATCACCAGGTCGAGTTTCTCCCTGGAAGAAATGTCATTTTGATTTTGCCAAGTTTCCCAAAGCGACCACTCCAAATGCTATATATAAGAGGACCTTGAACGAACTTTTCTCCACTTGCTTTCAGGACTTTCAGTGCATCTACACGGATGGTTCAAAGTGTGGGACCTCTGTGGGATGCGCCTTTGTTGTAGAGGGAAATAATTTTAAATTTTGTTTACCTGGTGAATCCAGTGTTTTTACGGCTGAATTATACACCATTTTTAAATCTTTATGTTTTGTTTATCGTAAGTGACACCGTTCTGTTCTCATCTGCACGGATTCCATGAGTACTCTCTAGGCATTGTCCACTCTATACTCCTGGAATCCCCTCGTGCAGATGATACATGAGCAAATTTAAAAAATTGATTCATTAAGCACCGACTTGCCTTTTGCTGGATTCCTGGTCACGCAGGTCTTTCAGAAAATGAACTGGTGGACCAGGCAGCCAAGGAGGCGGTTCACCTGCCTCCTGATGCGAGTTTTGGTCTAATGTTCTTATACCTGAAGGGCTATGTTTGGCGTGGGTCTTATGCACCTGGCAAGAGCAGTGGGTTTCGACCCCTGTCAGAACAAGCTGCGTTCTATAAGGGACGGTGTGTCACGGTGGCCCTCTTCTGTACGAAAGATTCCGCATGAGACAACACATCATTGACCCGTGGGTTTTTATTAAGAGATGATCCACCTCCAGCGTGTGTTTTGTGATGCTCCTTCTTAGTGTGTACCACATTTTGGTGAAGTGTCGCAAGTATGCCCCTATTCGCCTGGTTTTTGGTTTTAATGTTGACCTTCGTTTTTTCATCACGCGATAGAGCGTATGGGGTTATTTGTTTACTCCGTTTTATACGCCAGGCGGATCTTTTTAATACCATTTGAATCGCTTTTATAAAGTGCTTTATTTGGATTTTTTCTTATATTGAGATTATTTTTAACATTTTAAGTGTAGTGAAACAATAGCCGGAACTATTGTTAATGCATTTTAGTGAGGATAACACCTCTCCGATATCATTTTCTGAAAATTGAAAAATGACACCTGGACACGTGATTCGAACCCGGGACCTTCGGCTTAGTACGCCACTGCTCTTACCACTGAGCTATCCAGGATTCGTCCCGTGGCCAAGGTCATTCTTCACTCATAGTTTTAAGGCAGAGTCTAAGCTGGACGTGCGGAGGTCGTCAGCTTTTATAAACACGTGATACACAAGATCACAGCCATCAGACCACGCAGCCATTAGCGACTCGGTGATATCGGAGAGGTGTTATCCTCACTAAAATGCATTAACAATAGTTCCGGCTATTGTTTCACTATATATGCAATCCTATACAATTATATGTATATATATATATATATATATATATATGTATATATATACATATACATATATATATATATATATATATATATATATATATAATTGTCCAATGGCTGCAAAATTGCCAACTACCGAGTCTGCTTTAAAACTATGAGTGAAGAATGACCTTGGGCACGGGACGAATCCTGGATAGCTCAGTGGTAAATGCAGTGGCGTACTAAACCGAAGGTCCCGGGTTCGATTCCCGTGTCCAGGTGTCATTTTTCAATTTTCAGAGATTTTAAGTGTACATTAATATGTTGTTTTGTCTTCTTAACACGTCTTTTAGTATGCTTTAACATATTTGTTCGGTCTTTTTTATCATAATTTAGTATGTTTATTTTGTCATTTTAACAAACTTATTATATTTAAAAATGTTTGTTTGTATTTTTAATTTAGTGCCTGTGGGTTTTTTTTAGCAGGCGTATCACTTAAAAACATACTAATGACCCATTTGAGCACTCCAATGGAGTGTTTCAAATAGTTACATTCTCATATTGAGTATTCTTTCAATACAAATTTTACTGTATCTTTAAATGTCAAAGCCCTAAAGACCTCACTGTGTCGATGGGCTTATAAACTCTAATATGTAACGTCCCTATCCTACTTCCGACAAAACTGTGTAAGGTGATTAGTTTTATGTGGGTGCCCGGTAGCCAACAGTAGTCTAGCACTACCAGAGGACCGTAGGGACTTACATGGTTAGGATGGACCCCGAGCTATAGGGTTGGGATGGACAATAAGATACATTTATTAATATAGTCAGATGCTAAACTACTACATGAGTCACCGGATCACTCGCGATCGACCCTCTGGCGGGGTGAACCACCAGATCACATTTTATATCGTCATTTCGTCAGACGCGCTAGATACCGCCACATATGTACTCAGCATGGCTTCCAACATTCAACAATCATGTGTTATTCTCACACACAAACTTGCTGATCTCGATATTCCACCAGCCAGGAAGGTCCATCGGTCGCACCGTGCTCGCTCGTCCACAGGATGCAAGCTATATGAGATATATGCTGTTCTCAGCAGGATGGCAACCCAATTCTCTTGACTTCCAAGGAAGTGTACAAGCGTGGGTTAACCTCCTGCCTGAATAAGCCTTAAAATAATTATGCTCTTACAAATAATAATAATAATTAATTCATGGTCTTCATGTGAACCTTGATTAGGCCTACGTTGAAACCCAAATCACTTGTGAATTCAGAATGTGGAAGACCAAGCTCATTTTCCAGTTTCAATATGTCCTATTGACTCTTGTAATTCTTTATTTTTAAATACTCTAATTTGTAGTTTTCTTTTATTTTTGACATAGCCTTCTTCAGATGAATCGACTTCGATAATCAATTTCTTTCTTTTGGTAACCCGTCCTAAAAACATAATTAATATAAGGAATTTGTCAGACTATAACCTTGTTGTTTTAAGTAGATATTTTTCATTTAAAAAGGGTAAGTTTTATAACTGCGCAATGGTAATTATTACATTGTTGTTAATCTAGGCCTACCTATGTTGGCATGGGGATTTGTCTACAAAGGTGACACTATTCAACATTATTTGTTTCCTTCTAAGATATTATTTCTTCTTGTTGGCCCTGCCCGACACTTTGATAGGCCCATTCTTTGTATTGCTGCTGCTAACTTCTTCCCATGTTTCTGTAATCCCTAAGGATGATGATTTTCAGCACAATTAGGTCAAGATCATTTAATTTTCTGTTTGTCCTTCCTTCAATCCCAGTCTTCTTCCTGTTGTCAACCTTTACCTAAACATAAAATATAGGGGAAAAAATAATATCCTTAATTTAAGTTTTGATATATACTTACAATTTAATTTCAGCTTTGAATTCATAAGTTTCATGCACTGTTTGATTTATAAAACTGTAAGATTAGTTAGGTTAGGTTAACTTTGCCTATTAAAATAATAATAATGGCTTATTAAAATAGTAATGTTTCCAAGTCATTGTTCTAATATATTATGTTACTTTCCATTGTGTTTTTTTTTTTCAATTTTGCCACAGGGCATCTTGAACATAGGACAAATTCTTACTATTGAGTATTATACCTAAAGATACCCAAATTCATATATTTCCATCCATAAATTTATTTTAGTGTCTTTAGTGATTTTATCAGAAAATGCTACAAACAGAACTACTTTATTATTATTTTTAAATCACAGCTATTTTGTTAACTAATTGATACTGCCTATTCATTTTCAATGTAGATATTGTAAATGCAAACTGTGTTTATATTTATCTTGCAAATAAAACAGCTGACTTGTAGAGTTGTAGATATTTATTACAAGTCCACCAACATTTACAAGTCAAACTATTTTCTTTATGATACCCATTATATTTACAGTTGTAAAGCATTCACTTATAAATTATAATAGTAAATTGTAGACGTGTAGCTTTATGATATAGGTCCCAGAATGTAGTCAATGTTTAATTATTAAGATTACGTACTATAGCAGGTTATTCCCCCGCTGCGGGACGAGGTTTAAAATAGTCACTCTGTAACCCCTGCTTGATCTAAGAGGCGACTAAAAGGGGATGCTTCAGTGTAGGACGTACCTCGTTCAGGACAAACCTATCCTATATCTTTACTTTCACCTCCCTTCTTTTTCTTCCTTATTTTTCTCTCTCCTTCCTTCTTCTCCATTCGCTTTCTCCTTCCTTCTTCTCCATTCTATTTCTACTTCCTTCTTCTCCATTCTCTTTCTCCTGCCTTCTTCTCCAGTCTCTCTTCTCCTTCCTTCTTCTACATTCTCTTTCCCCTTCCTTCTTCTCCATTCTCTCTTCTCCTTCCTTCTTCATTCTTTTTCTCCTTCCTTCTCCCTTATATTACTTTTTTTACTTCTTTCTTCCCTTCCTCCTGCCTGCACGGAAGCTTTTTGGCTGATCCATTGACGACCTGGCTCTTCTCGGACAATTACTGGATACCTCTGCAATTGAGCTCCTGAATGAAAGTGCGCTGGTTGTAATATATTAAAAGGGCCTTGGGGATGACAATAAACGGGTACTATACTTTGAGAAAAGATCGGTTGCGTTCATGAGGGCCCGGACGTAAAATTGGACTTTCCTGCACCAACTTGCTGCGACGACCTCTCTCCTGGCTATGACCTATGCGAAGGTTGTCATGTTTAGCGTCGTGTGGGGTTTCCCATCGGGAGGGTTAACAGGGCCACATGAGGTAGAACCAACTTGGATCACCAAGGGTCTGCGATCCGAGTATTGTGCAGGTTGACCCCCAAAAAGGCATGGCCACTTCCATTGTTGCAGCTAACACCTTACTGTCCGCCAGCACCTACTGCCAAATTCTGCTGGCAACTCACTGCCCGGCCCCTCACAGGGCTGTAATATTGACAAGAGGCGGAAACGGGTTTTAGTTTTATTGGCCCAATTTATCTAAGGACGTGAGGGAATGGGTACGTAAGTGTGAACCCTGTCAGAAGGCTAAACCCTCCCAGAATTCTAAGATAGGTTTGCATTCTGCAGACATCGCTACGCTACGCGTCCCTGGGAGAAAGTCTTTGTCGACTATGTAGGGCCCCTTACTCGCTCCTCCCAGGGCAACACTTCAATACTGGTTGCCATGGATGCTTTTTCAAAGTTTGTGATTTTGATCCCCCTCAGGGACATGAAAGCATCGACGACGGTGAATGCCCTGTCTAGGCGGGTTTGGGCTATTTTAGGGACACCCAGGATTATTGTAAGTGACAATGGGCCCTGTTTCAGGTCTAAAGCGTTCGGGGACATGTGCTTCTCTTGGGGCATAAAACATGTGACCACCAGCCCTTACAACCCTTCCCCTAATCACGTAGAGCGCTTTAACCGTAATTTGAAAGTAGCGCTTACCATCTTCCACCACCATGACCACTCTCACTGGGATAAACATTCAGACTTTTTGAACGTTGCGTTCAATTTTGCATTCTACGGGTCAGTCAGGGCCACCCCGGCTTCAATCTTCCTAAATAGGGATCTGAACCACCCCCTTCTGGCGACTTGGGACATCGACCCGCTTTTATCCGAGGCCTATGACCGCCCCTTTGAGGAAAAATGTGAACTTGCCTTTAGAAATTTGCAGAAGTCTCAGAGGAAAGTGGTTTCAACCTACAATCGGGGGCGTGTACCCGTATTATTTAAAGTTGGAGATAATGTAGTTTGTAAATGTTTCCCCCTGAGCTCGGCAGTGGACAAGACGTCGGCTAAACTGGCGTACAAGTGGAGTGGGCCATGGTGTATTGACAAGTTCTTAACGCCCGTCTCTGTACTGCTGAAGGAAATAGCCGACTCATCGGTTACCCATCGGGAACATGTCAGTCACCTGAAGTCAGTGATGTAATAAGTCAGTGCCCTGTGTTAGTAGGTACCCGTTTGGTATCATTTGTATAGGTTGTATATATGTTAGTCTAATAGTGGGTTGTGTGTTGTGTAATGTTCAATTAGAAAAGGGAGGCCCCCTACTTTCTAACGTAATGTTGTAAGGGATATTTAATGTGTTTCAAATTATAACCCTAGGGGACTTTTTGAAAGGACTAGTGCGCGTGTGCACGCCCGTTTAAAAGAAGATGGAACAATTGACTGGGCCTTTGTTTGAAAGACTTCCATCCTTGGGATGTCAACCAGGAAGACGCCTCTATGAAAAGTGCCTAGATTGTCCAACCCATGTTGGCCCGAACGGACTAGACTCGTATTGAATCGTTCTTGGATTGGTTTTGGACTGTATATTTGTGTTTTAGGTATAATGTGTCTTTATTGTGTTCTCAGAGAGGCCTTCCTCTTCCTCCTCACCTATCTCCCCCTTCTGGTTCTGGCGGCTAAATACTGGACTGTACCGTCTTCGGAAGAAAGATGTCAACCGCATAAGATGGGCCGGTTATCATTAGGAACGGGTCTCGGTGGCAATGGATCGTCAGGAATGAGGAGTTGGAGGGTCGGGGATTGGCATATGGTGCTTCGTCATGGACCATCCTGGACTTTGTCGAGGTACTACTACCAAGGAGGTCTGCTAGTTGGCTGTGAGGGCCACTGTCTGGAAGCCTTTCACCGGGACTCGTGTGACTACCTCCTCCGTACCAGCTACTGATGGCAGGGATGGTACCTCCTTGCCGTTCCACCCGCAGCTGAGGACATTTTCTGGCTCCCCTTTGGGGGGGGGAGGATGTAACGAGTTACTAGTTAACGTTATATCGAATGGGTCTACACTCACCGACTCTCGTGATCAGCTACAACACAAACACCAACATCAAAGCCCGAGCTCTGACCTCTACCCTCCAACTGGCACAACAGACTGAGCGGAGCCTTCAACCAACAGTCTGCTCGGGACTCTATCCGTGGCCGGCCGAAAATGACTAAACTTCCACGGGGCCAGACGGAGTTATCTCTTCCGTCGCTAGGAGGACCTGGAACTTTCTAGGTGCCACTAGACGCATTCTTTGCTGTTACGTTTGTTCTATCATTCCCCCCCCCCCCTCCTTCCCTTTCCAGGCCACTCTGTGGATGCAATAATTGTATATATAGAGATCGCGATTTTGGAATTGTCACTTATTATATCACCGACTAGGCTTGGTGAGGACGGCGACTTGGGACCGTAATTTATTTTTATTCAAAATTGCATTTTCGGCTTAAATGGGGAACGACTTTCTAAATTACTGTTTTGGGCTTATTTATAAGTAAAACTTAGGAATTATGAAATGTTGCGGGCAGGTCAATACGAATACTCTCGCGGAGTACGAGGGTTAAAGTCATATTGATAGTTACAACTTGTTTATGTTTTTGTTATACATTCATAATGTATATTTGTTTATTTATAATATTTTTGATCGCGCCTAGGCGTACTCGGCGTGTCAGGCTTACCGCCCGTTCTTTGTAGTTCGCATGTTTGGAGAATATGAGTTTATTTAACTGTCTATTTAACTGGGAGTACACAGGGCACTTAGGTGTTAGAGTAGAGGCTTGGCCTAACGTTTTGTTTTAAAATCAACGTTTTGTTGATTTCATTAGAGTTAAATACTCGTATATGTTTATCGTTTTTCGTCTAAGTTTAGATGTATGATAAGAGTTGCAATATTATTTGATTGCGCGCGCTTAACGCTATTATTGAGGGAACCGTAGAAGGAACCATAGAATCCCACGATGCCAATTAGTTCTACTGTTATAACTTACAACAAACATATAACTGTATGTTTCCCCTTTTATTTTCAGATATTGTTAAAGTAAGGTTATATCGATAACTCCGAGAGTTATTTAGATCTTAGTGAAGAAGCGCTTTACGCTATATTGTCTTGTTTGCATTGGTTGTGTATTTACTTTCTGATTGTCCTTAAATAAAACACTATGTTTATGATTGGTAAACTTCTTGTCTGGTTTTCCCGTCACACTTCCTATAATGTTAGAAATATGTTCAAGGGTTTACAGTAAAATATTGGAAAATATAATTAATAAACTATTTGTATGGTATTCAGAATCCCGCAATCTGCTATTTAATAATAAATGTTGCTTCCGCCGTTTACGATCCACGGTGGATCACCTTGTCCGTCTAGAGATGACTGTTCGTGACGCTTTTCTCCATAAGTAGCAACTTCTGGCTGTTTTCTTCGATCTGGAGAAAGCGTACGACACCACCTTACGGTACGGTATTTTTAAAACCCTTTTTAATTGAAGCTTTCGAGGGAACCTCCCTGTGTTATATCTGATTTTATGTCGCATAGACACTTCCAGGTAAGGTTTAATAACATATTCGATGATTTTATTCAAGAAATTGGGGTGCTTCAGGGTAGTATTTTGAGCTGTATGTTGTTCGCTATCGCGATAAATGGCATTGTGGGCAACGTGCGCTTACCTGTTCGTTCTTGCCTTTTTTGTTGATGACTATACAATTTATTGCAGTTCGTCAAGTTTCCACAAGGCTGAACGGCAGATTCAACTCTCTGTCAACAATCTTTGGTCGTAGGAATCGCGTTATGGCTTTCGCTTCTCTGCAGCCAAGCCGATGGTTTCTCCACTTCCACAGATCTCGCGGAATACAGCCAGCCTCCAATATTTTAATGAACCACGTTGTTTTACCAGTCTCGGATAGCGTAAGGTTTCTGGGACATTTATAAGATTTTAAATTAAATTGGACCCCCCACATCAAAGACCTGAAAGCGAGGTGTATAAAAGCACCCAACCTTCTCAAAGTAGTTAGTGGTCTGTCCTGGGGTGCTGATAGGGAAACCTTGATGCGCCTGTATAGGGCCTTGGTAAGATCTAAACTAGATTATGGCAGTTTTGTGTATGGCTCAGCTAGACCCTCGGCGTTAAAGATTCTAGATAGTGTCCACCATGCTGGCATTCGACTGGCTACTGGTGCTTTTCGTACCAGTCCAGTCGTCAGCATCTGTGCCGACACCGGTGAGCCCCCTCTTTCTTACCGGCGGTCTTATCTCCTGGCATCTTACGTGTCGAAACTGCATTGCATGCCAAATAATGTTGCTTACCGCCCTGTCTTTCATCCCCCTAACCGTGTCTTGTATGAAACTAAATGGCGTAGTACAAGGCCGGTTGGGATCCGGATGCTATCGGTTTTCGACACGTGTGGGATAGTCCTGCCAAAGGCTATCCCCACATCACCAGGTCGAGTTTCTCCCTGGAAGATACGCCTCCCGAAATGCCATTTTGATCTTGCTAAGTTCCCTAAAACGACCACCCCAAACTCTGTATATGAGAGTACCTTCTACGAGCTCCTCTCCACTCGCTTTCACGGATTCAGGCTCATCTACACTGATGGTTCTAAATCTGGAGCCTCCATGGGATGTGCTTTTGTTGTGGAAGGATCTAATTTTAAATTTGGTTTGCCTGAAGAAACTAGTATTTTTACGGCTGAATTGTATGCCATTTTTAAATCTCTGTGTTTTGTATACCGAAGTAGTCACCGTTCTGTTATCATCTGCACGGATTCCATGAGTGCTCTGTTGGCATTGTCCACTCTCTACTCCTGGAATCCTCTCGTGCAGATGATACATGAGCAAAATTTTAAAATCCGTTCATTAAGCACCTGTCTTGCCTTTTGCTGGATTCCTGGTCACGCTGGTATTTCAGGAAATGAACTGGCGGTCCACGCCTGCCTCCTGAGGTGAGTCTGGGTGTTAAGTTTTACATCTAAAGGGTTATGTTTGGCGTGGGGTCTTACGCACCAGGCACGAGCAGTGGCTTTCGACCCCTGCTCAGAACAAGCTGCGGTCCATTAGGGACTGTTTGTCGCGATGGCGCTCTTCTATATGAAAAGCTAGATGAGAGGAGGTAATCGTGACGAGACTTTGGGCCGGGCATACATTACTAACCCACGGATTTTATTAAGATGGGATCCATCTCCAGTGTGTGAATTTTATGATGCTCCCCTAAGTGAATAGGTTTTTTTTAAAGGGGCATTAGTCCTAAGAACAAAATTTTACAGGAGAAGGAAAAAACTTGATAGCATCTTTAAAAAATTTGTTATATGATACTTTGGTATTTTTTCCTGTTCATATGCTTCAACATTAACGTACCCATTCATATTTATATTTTTTAAAACAACCATGGATTTTAAATTTAATTCTAAACTTTGAAGACTTATGCCCTTTTAAAATAATATGACCATAGGGTTGAAGTAATCAATTTTTATGATAATTTCAACTTTAATTGACATAGTTTCATCTTTAATTTACAAGCCAAAAAGTTATTGATCACATGTATTGCAAATGGTTACAGGCCACTGTAAGATTTCGTTATAGAATTCTTGATATTCAACAGGAACATACTGGATCAGTTTTCGAATGTCTTTAATCTTTGTCTCATTCATAGGAACTTTTCCTGAATACGCAGGTTTGTCTGGCAGAACAACCTCTTGATTTGGCCTAACAGAAAAGTAGAAAGTATGATGGATCAACCCATTAATATGTGTATAGGCCTGGATGTACCCTTTTTTCTCCCTGCTGAAAACCAAGTGGAACAAGCTATTAATGACGAAATGGACCTTTTCATCCCGTCGTAATTTTTGGGATTCTGTGGATACTGCCGTCTTCCTGTAGAAATTTTTCCACCAATTTTTGTAGTCTATAATTTCACTCAAATCAACTTTTTTAACAATGAATTTCCCTGGCTTCGAACTTTCAATAATGTATTGGATTATTTCGTGAATACTGTAGATTCTATCCTGTCTTTGCAGCTTTCGTTTGATTACCCCGAAATCCCTATCGCAGGGTAGGAAGCTATGACCTCCACGGGGAAGAACTGTTGAACTGTTTGGAACCTTCCAGTGTCTGTTAGTGACAAAAGATACCTACACAGAGCTTGATTTTTATTTTGTGCTGAACAGTTGTCTGAAAAAAGACGCAGCTCAGTGTATGTATCAGCTACTTCTTTAAGTAATCACTGAGAAAAGAGCATACCTCATTGGGACCTCTTTCTACCTTCCCTTCATGATACACGTATAATGTACTCAAGTTAGATTTAATGTTATGAATGCAAAAAAGATTGTCAACTGTCTTAGGTAAAAAAGTTCTTGAACAGCGTCTTTGGAAGACTAATATTCTGTATATAATCAAAACTTAATGATAAAACATTAGTTTCTGCTTTTCCCAGGTCTGAGGCCTCATGTCGTAATGCGTCATAAAACTTCTTGCTCCTTCTTTTATGAACATTAACTCAGCTAAAGCTGCACGTTTTGCTACTGGATTTAGATGTGGTGGTTTAATTTTTAAATTTAAGTATTCACATGTGCAACAAGTGTCTATTTGTGGACGGCCAAATGTGTAATTAAAATGTTTTCTAAACACATTCCAGTATGTGTAATAGCTAACTATTTCTTTCAGGTTCTGGTGTCTCACTTTGAAAAGCTTCCACATGAGCTTGACATTGAGATCTGCACTCAAATAAAATTTTGTCTGCCAAGATAGTGAGATTCTTTCAACGGAAAAGATTCAATATGCTGTCGAATCAGATCATGAGTTTCAAAAGAAAGGGTGTGAGTAGCCCCCAACCCACGTTTGTCTTCCGGTGTCTTTCCAGCTATTTTCAGCTCCCTTATTCTTCTCAATCGTTTCACAGTAATGTTAAAAACAGACACAAAGCATCAAGACATACCTCTGTTCGAAGAGATCCCACAAGAACATGGTATTTAAAGGTGGCAGAGTTTACCCTAGTAGAATTCTGAGATCTAGGTCGCCGCCGTTTAACCTCCAAAATATCTATCAAGCCCTGAATATAGACATCTTGTTCATTCTTCGTTTTTATGTTATTAGCCATGTGAAAACATCCAAACAATTGTCCTCCCCAAGGACCTCCAGGCACTTTTCTTGCATCTGTAACATAAAATAAGAATTAGCTTAAAAAGTTACATGTTTGGAGATCTAGATAAAACTAGCACTCACAATAGCCTAGTCCTAAAGGCTAAACCAGCTCCGAATTAAAATAGATTGAGGTAAAGTGGGTCAAATACGGTGGTAACTTAATACTATTGTACTTAGAAGTAGGATTAATTTCACCCGAACATCACACATGAAGGTTAAAATGCAGTTTAATTTTTTACAATGAATAATGCCCACTTGCATGAAAACTCCGACTGTTTGCATGGAACATTTTTCCCACGATGGTTTAAGTAGGCTTCTCCTTTCAGCCTAGCAGCTTTGATCTTGTTTACTTTATAATTTGCAGGATTTCTTCCTTTTCTCTTTTGAGAGCCTCTGAAGAGCTCATTACAAAATCCTCTAATCCTTTAATTAACACAGTGAACAAAAGAATCTTAATTTGAGATTGGAAAGCAGGTGACTTAGGTCATCAGTTTTACCACAGATAAGAAAGAAAATCTCTTTACAGCTATGGTTCTAGTGTGTGGCGCCACTGCTACTGCCTTCTGCTTAGTTTTAAAAGGGCATGAGTCCGTGACTGATGCCCTTTTAAAAATAACCATAGTTTTCATACTTGAATAACCTCCTTGTGCAGTGAAGTGACTGATGCCGCTTACACCAAACGATGGGTCTAGGTTTGGAGAATCAAAAAAAAAAAATAAAAGTGAAAATGGCCAAAAATGTGACTGATGCCCTTTTAAAAAAACACGATTCAAGTGTGTACCACATTTTGGTGGGGTGTTGCAAGTATGCCCCTATTTGTCTGACCCTTAATTTTAAAGGTGACCTTTTTTTTTTTTATCACGCGACAGCGCTGAAGGAGTTATTTACTTACTCCTTTTTATAAGCCAGATGAATCTTTTTAGTGCCATTTGAGTCACTTTCGGGAAAGTGACTCATCTTGATTTTATCTCATATTTAGAGCTTTTTTAACATTTTAGTATAATTTAATATGGTTTTTTTTGTCTTTTTAACAGACTATTATTTTAACATGTTAGTCTTGTCTTTTTAACTCAAATATTGTCTAAATATGTTTGGGTTTTTTTTAATGGAGTGATACACTTGTGTTTTGTTAGCAGGTGTTTCACTCAATTTGTACCCTGGACCATTTGAGCACTTTCATGGAGTGTCTCAGACGGGTATTTTCTTACATTGAGATCTATCCCTTTTATATTATGTTATACATTGTGTTTTAACCTTTTTATAGACAGGTTAATATCACTATTTTCTCCTATGGACATTTTATTGTGTTTTATATAATGTTAAGGCCCTAATGACCTCATTGTGTCGATGGGCCTCTAAATAATAATAATAATAATATAGCAGGTTATTAATGACCTTAATATCTGATAGCTACCAAAGCTACTAATACTAGCTACATAAGTATATTCAGTCACATGGCCATCTGATATTTGATAAATAGTATGATAGGTGATGGAACCGGGGGAGGGGGTTAGCACAAGAGGGGTATTGCTCCAGTTGGGAAAATACTGCCCCCTTTACTTTATCCCATATAATAAATGTGTCCACTCCCTTTAATATTAAAGGATATGGAGCTGAAAGATGGCCTTGCGTCAAATTAATTTAAAAGTAATCTACAACTGTATAAAGTTTGGTTAGAATTATTATATTCTGAACATTTAAAAATGACACTTGGACACGAGAATCGAACCCGGGATCTTTGGCTTAGGACGCCAATCCTCTTACCCACTGAGCTATCCAGGAATCGTTTAACGTAATTCTTCACTCATATTTAAGGTAGAGTCTATAATTGTACAAATGGCTGCAATAAGCCAACTACCGAGTCGAAGGTGGCTGCGTTATCTGATAGCTCGTGGTCTTAATAAACTCACACATTTGTGGCCGACAATTTCCACACGTCCATCATAGACTGTGCCTTAAAATATGAGAATGACCCTGGGCATGGGACGATTCCTGGATAGCTCAATGGTTAAGAGTAATGATGCACTAAGCCAAAGGTCCCGGGTTCGATTCCCGTGCCCAGGTGTAAATTTTCAATTTTCAGAATATGATATTTAGATGGAGTATTCCTAACTAAAAAGCATAAATAATAAATAGCTTTGGTTATTTGATTCGTAAAAGTATTATATTAATTTCAAAAGTATAAAAAGGTGTTTGTAGGTAAATAATATGACAGTTTCCCAAGATCTTTATTTTGACCAACAACCAATCAGAGGATCAATTCAAATTGTAATAACAAGAAATCATGAAAGTAGTTGTTTTGCGTCCCACTCTCTATGCAAACTGTCGAGAAAAGTGTTTTTCATTGAATTAATACTTTATTTGTATTTGATGATTTCGCTTTAGTTAAATATGGGAATGTTACGGTTCTTATTCACTACTCTTATTACTAAACTACAACATTACAAGGAATGATTAGTTATTAATACGTCTATTATATACACATGTCTTGAGTCCGTCACACACGTCTATTACAACGTGAAAACGCGCACTCTTAGTGTTGACACTCAAAGACCCGTTGCTCGACTGTCTTTTGTCACACCTCTCTGGTTTAGCCCTACACTCGGCCCGTTGGAATGTCCCCCACCCCATTGCTATGAGGGGTGGCCCAAGCCTGGTGATTGTTCAGGGCTGGCTCGAGCATGGTCTCACTCGCTACACTACCCCCCTCGTAAATTGGGCACGTCCCAGTGCCCACAAAATTATACCCGGCTTGATACCGCTCTGGTGCACGCGAGTCTCGTTTTGGGTAGCGCCGTTCGGACTCTTCCCCTGCTCGCACGCTCGTGTTTGTTGAAGCTGCTCCCTCATCCTGCGGGTACCAGTTTTACCTGGAGGTGCCCTTGTTGGAGAGGGTGGGTGTTTTGACCCTCACGTGACATTTGGTTTGACAGTTCCTTTTCCTCCTCCCGTGTTTCAGGTTTCTCCAACAACCTAGGAGCTTCTTTGTTCTCGCCTTCGGTGTCTAAAGCCTGGTACAACTTGAACCTGTTGAAATGGACAACTAAGCGCTTTTGGCCTTTCTTGACACGATACTGACATCGAAACTCGTTTTATTATCACGTAAGGCCTTCACATGGGCGGTGTAGTTTCGGTGAGCATCCACGTTTAACGGCACTGCTAAGTAGCCACACTCGCTGCCCTTCCTCATAAGGGGAACCCGAACATCGTCGATCATAAATCGTCTTTTGTACGTGTTGGCAGTTTCCCAGTTTTTCTCGAACTTTTTCGTACGCCAACTCGAAACGGCTTCGCATGGCTTGCACAAATAAGGTTTCATTCAAAAACACCTTTTCCGGGTGACCGAATGCAACATCAACTGGTATCGTACATCTCGCCCAAACATGAGATAAAACGGTGTGTAGCCTGTTGACTCATGCTGACTAACCTATAGGCTAACATGACTTGGGGGAGGAAGTTGTCCCAATCATTGTGTCGCTCGTTAACCGACGGCTCAACATAGCTAAAGAGTGCGGTTAAACCTTTCGACTAATCCATCTGATTGGGGATGGTATGGTGTAGTCCTTGTTTTCCTGATTCCCAGAAACAAGCACATTTCTTGAAATATCTTAGCTTCGAATCGACGCCCTTGGTCACTGGTTTTCATCAGGAGCTCCAAACCGACACACGAATTCCTCAATTATTATCCTTGACACTGTCACAGTTTTCCTGTTAGGCATGGCATATGCTTCTGTCCACTTCGTGAAATGATCCGCTACAACCAGGATGTATTTATTGTTTTGGGTGGTCTCAGGAGTGGGCCCAAGATGTCTACGGAGATTCGTTGTATTGGGTATCCTGGTCGACGATTGATGAGTGGTGCTCTCGCAGCCATATTTGTGGATTTCCTACGGGGCACAATCATGGCAGGCTTTGCACCACACCTTCACATCTTCCAGATGCCCAGGCCAATAGAACCGCTCCCGAACTTTCTCTAAGTTTTCTTAAATCCCAGAGACCTCCTGTTGGTGAATATGGAGGGCCTCCATGACTTCAATTTTTAGGTCTTGAAGTCTGTTGTTCCTAATATCTCCCTCCCCCTGTCCGATACACCAAGCCGTCCCTTATGTCAAACAAATCCCATTGTTCCCATAGTCTTAACACCTGACGACTTTCTTGCACGATTGAGTCTCGGGGTGGCTGTTCTCCCGCTTTACACACTGCACTGCATGTTTAACTACAGGGTCTTCTTCCTTTTCTTCTCTAGTTCTTCTAGCGACCATCCGAAGCTGTCGATCGCAAGAAAATCACATCCATACTTTACTTAAACTTCCCTTGAAATTGTTAGTGCTTCAAATGCATCTTCCTTCGCACTCTCTCTTCCACATTGTTGACATGGCCGCTGGGATAGGCCATCAGCATTTCCCATGGGACTTGCCATTTCGGTGTTGTACTGTGAACTCCAGCTCAGCAAGTTTTCCAGCCAGCGTCAACCTGCCCTTCTGGCTCTTTGAAAGATTGAAGCCAGCGAAAGGGAGCTATGGTCTGTTCTGACAATAAATGCTTGCCTTTATAAATAGTGCCGAAAATGTTGGTGGCAACAACAGAGCCAACATTTCCTTTCTTGTCACACCAATAATGTCGCTCTGCCTTTGTCAATGTGCGACTCATATAAGCTACTCCCTTCTCTTCGCCATCACGTTTAATGCTCAAAAACTGCACCTATACCTATATTGCTTGCATCTGTATCCAGAATAAAGTTATCTTCAGGTGAAGGAAATGCCAGAACAGGACTGGAAGTAAGGCGTTTCTTTAGATCTTTCAAAGCTGTTTCACAGGTTTGATCCCAGGTAAACCTTTCCCCTTTTGTGTAAGCTTGTAAAGAGGTGCAGCCACGTTTGCAAAACTTTTAATGAATCTGCGGTAATATGAAGCAGTTCCTAGAAATGCCCGAAGTTCCTCTATGTCTTTTGGTGCCCGGGCCCACTCCTTAAAGCACGCACCTTCTGTGGGTCTGTTGAAATTCCCCGTCCTGAGATGGTATGCCCCAAGAAATTGACTTGAGGCTGCATAGCTGACACTTTGAAGGCTTTAGTTTTAGCCCTCTTCTCGAAAACGTAAGAACACTTTTTGAAGTCGAAGTAAATGTTCGTTGAATGTTTTCCCACAAACTATTACGTCATCTAGATAAACCAATGGGGACTTCCACTGCAACCCAGCTAAAATTAAGTCCATTAACGTTGGAAAGTGCTAGGCCCCATTGCACACACCGTAGGGTAGGGTTTTTGAATTCATATAGCCCCCCTTCCCCTGTTGAAAATGCGGTCTTTGGGCGATCCTCGGGGGCCACTTCGCATTGCAAGTACCCTGATGCCATTCCAGGGTACTGAACGATGTTGCACCTCCTAGTAGACCAGGAGATCGTCGATCCGTGGAAGAGGGTAAGCATCCTTTTGTGTTACTGCATTTAGCTTCCTGTAGTCCACGCAAATCTGTTGTTCCATCCTTTTTTTGCACAAGACAATGGGAGAACTCCATGGAGATGATGACGGTTGTATAATATCATCCGAGATCATGTCCTCCACTACCGGCTCGCTTCTCCCCGCCCATGTATTGGGAACGTCCTTGGTGGCTCCTGATAGGAATACACTACCTGTTTCAATTGATGATAAATACGATTAGTTTCTCCCCAGGTCATTTGATCCCTTGGAGCAGATATCACTAAACTCGTTTAGCAAGCTGCATAGTCTTTGGCGCTCTTCCTGGTCCAATTTGCATTTTGTCAAGTCAAAAAGATGAAAAACAGGGCAGCCATAACTCCGTGCTTCTCCCTAAGGTTTTGGGCCCAAGGCTCTAACAATCCAGTACTTTACCGTGAGCTGTGTTTAACCAATCCACTGTGAACACCTCACTATATGATGGTACTATCATTGTTTTGTCCACAGCTACGTTCCACACGCTAGTTCCATTCACATTATAATTTTTTGGACCTCTTATCAACCCTACCACTGAGTCACCTAGCCTTAGCTCTGATCTAGAGAGTTTAAAAAATCCCCTGATTTTTTATGAGAAAATCTACTCCAAGAATGCACTGTTGGGTAATATTATTACACACGAAATAGTAATCTGTGTAGCACTTGAGTAACACCATCTTCACAGTCATTTCAACCTCTCCCTCCGTATTTTTTTGGATCTCCACTCGCGTTCAGGATACAAGCTAATTTGGGTGCTACCGACATATTAGACCGTCCTTTAACACTTTCCCACACGTCTCTGCGTATTATGGACACGGCGGAACCAGTGTCAATTAAAATACGGACCGCACAACCTTCTACATTCCGTTCACGTATACTGCCCCATCTGACTCTTACACTCCATACCCCAAATGTCCAGGGTACTTGTCAATAGCCTCGTGGTCCGCGCTGACATGTGTGGAAGCCAAATCAATCTGGCGCCCCTCACTCACGTGGTGAACTTACCTCACAACTACATCCCCGTGTGAATGCTTCTCAGCCAGCGCGCGTTCCGTGATCGTGGGTAGATCCTCCTCGGTGGCACGCGTTTCCCGGGTCTCTTGTGAAGCCTCCCCATTCGGCGCGCATTTCGCGGTTCGTGTGGATCCTCCTTGGCCGTCGCGTGTTTCACGGTCCCATGGAAGTCTCCTTGGCCATCGGCGTTTCGCGGTCCCATGTGAAGTCCCGGCCAGCATGAACCGTTCACACTGGCCGCTGGCCTTTTCCCCCTGAGGCACTGTGCCCGTCGGTGGCCGTTTTCGCCACAAGCCCACATCTCATTTTTTCGACCAGATGATGATTGTAATGGGCGTCGGTCACCCGCTCCCGTGATGCAGAAAGTGTGGTTGATAATTTCTGCATCGCTGTCGTCATGGCCTGAAGTGTCTTTTGTTGTTCCGGAAGCAGCTTGCCCATATCTTGCAGAGTAAAACCCGCCACATGCCCGGAGGATTGTGGGCGTCTCATTTCCACTTGTGGGGGTTGGTAGCGTCCTCGAACGTTCCACTTCAAGGTAGATTCTGTTTCTACAGCAACAGTCATAGCTTCGTCAAGCGTTTTAGTCTAGCCTGTCGACAAATAAACGCAATTGCGCGTCATTTAACGCTTCTATAAATTGGTCCTTGGCGGAACATCTCTCACAGCCACATCTAAATTTGGGAAAGCTTTAGCTGAAAGTCGACGTAAATCCAGCCCAGGGACGGGAGTGGTTCCGCGGGTGCATGACGCCCGGTTACGAAACATGGCTTTAAAAAGTTCGTCTCCTTGCCCCGGGGCCAGAGCTTGTTTTAATCCATTTTAACTTTAGAATGTTGTTTGTTCTTCTTGGTCCAAAACAAGATATGATTGTAACGCTTTACCGGCCAAACTTGCCGCAAGATACGCGCATTTTCGTTGCGTCATCCGACCAATTTTTTCACTGTGGCCACTAACTCAAAATGGGCGATCCACTCTGACACGTCCTTTGACCGTCGAATGTTTGAGGCATTAATACAGCGCTAGCCATTGTAGTTTAATATAGTATAATATAATAACGTACTATCCCACCGCTATCACCACTGTTACGGTTCTTATTCACTACTCTTATTACTAAACTACCACATTACAAGGAATGATTAGTTATTAATACGTCTATTATATACACATGTCTTGAGTCCGTCACACACGTCTATTACAACGTGAAAACGCGCACTCTTAGTGTTGACACTCAAAGACCCGTTGCTCGACTGTCTTTTGTCACACCTCTCTGGTTTACCCTACACTCGGCCCGTTGGAATGTCCCCCACCCCCCTTGCTATGAGGGGTGGCCCAAGCCTGTGATTGTTCAGGGCTGGCTCGAGCATGGTCTCACTCGCTACAGGAAGATATTTTGAGAACTGCTGTCATTCGAATTAGCTTCATAATCTCGACCATAAATAGCTTATGTAGGCGTTCATATTTCAAAAATATTCTAGGCGAGGACCGTTCCAAATAACTTCTAAAGGATTTAAATTTTCGTACATATTTTATGTGAGGACCAATCTAAATTGCTTACTAGGATGTCAAAATTTCAAAATAATCTGAACTAAATTCTCCAAACCCTCCTTTGGCCTGTGGGTCGCATATAAATTATATTTTTGGTAACTGTCCCCTTTCAAAAATATGATCTACCACCTGTAAAGTAAAAATTAAGTACACATTTTGATTATTGACCAAAAAAATGTTTGTATTTTATATTTTTATCTTCATACCATGTTATTACTCTACTTGATGACAAAGAAAGGTATAAAAAGTATTACTAATCTATACTTCTATTTCTAATATTTTAGAGAGGAAAGATTTGATTTTTTGTTAGTAATGGAAAAACTACAAAACTACTGGACCCCATTTAAAAAATTCTTTCACCAATTTAATTTACTCCTCATAAAAATGTCGATAGTAAAATTATATAGTCGTTGTAAAAAAAAAGTTGTTGAAGGGAAAGTTGATGTACCTCACTGTTCAGTCGGCCTTCTTTCCTCGCACTTGCACCGGCCGCTTCACCCTCCCTCCCTACTGCCGGGCCGGCCCACAGTCCATGTTGTCTGAGCCGTCCGTGACGACTCTACTCTGCTCACTGCGCCAGCGCTTCCTATTGGCTCGCGTGATGGACACTGTTTCTAACGGTTTCTCGCGCCAATAGGAAGCCCCCTTTTCCCCATTGGTCAAGGCCGGGCAGTGGTGGGGGTATATAACACGGTGATCTCTGGAGCTAATTTCAGTGGTGACCCAACCTTGGAGAACCACCTTTATGCAATAAGCATAATAAACCATCTTTATTCGTTTGAAAAGAGCATTTCATCGTCACTCACCTATCCTTCCCGACTACCCCTTACCCCCACCCCGACTCCGTGTTGCCGGGAGGTTATCCTGCCTCCCACCGCGACTCTGTGTTCCGGGACTGTTCCCCTGCCTCCCACCGCGACTCCGTGTTGCCCGGACAGATCCTTACCTCCCACCGCGACTTCGTGTTGCCGGACTCTGACCTACTGTTTTTCCCCCATCTCCCTTCCTTACCCCCATCCACTGGACCCACGGGATCGACGACTGACAACCACCGTCGCCCGGAACTGGACTTCGACGAGACAAAACCACTCCCACGCGAAGCCGCAGTAAATGGGATAACATTCTGGCGCCTAAACGTGGGGCCAATCAAGACACAGGACGGATGTCCAACGGACCGACTACACGACCCAGAACACCGCACAACACTTCCGGGAGTGAACAAAACCCGGTGCGCCCAAACAACCTCACCGAAGAAGACGACTTCACCAAAGAAAACTCACCGAAGAAGACTACCTCACCAAGAAGACGAACTCACAAACGAAAACAACCTCACCAACGAAGACAACCTCACCAAGGAATACGACCTCGCCAAGAAGACGACCTCACCAAAGAAGACGACCTCACCAAAGAAGACGACCTCACCAAAGAAGACGACCTCACCAAAGAAGACGACCTTACTAAAGAAGACACCTTACCAAAGAAGGCAAATGGTGATGACCAGGAGTCAAAAGTGTACCAACCCATCGTGTACCCAGAGGGACCGACACTATGTAAACCCGCATAAACTGCCAAAAACCCTATCATCACCTTTGCATTGGATGGACAGACGAACCACGTGACATCAATGAACCAGCCTAACCCCTGCACCTCCTGCACTGAAACACCGGCGGAAGTACGATTATTGCCCAGGGTTAACCTGTACTGGCGAAGACGGCCCAAATTGTCTGTGAGGATTGTAACAATACTACCATTACCAGTGTCTGGGCTGGAAAATGAACCCAGAGACCTGAGGGGCCTCTTCTTCCGTTGCCCACCATGCCAACGACCCACCTCATCAAGCGCCAGCGCACCACCATAAACCCGGCCACACTTGACTACCACCTACCAACGCCCATGTTCAAGCCCTTACCACCCACCAACTCTACCAGATTTTCACGGGCGAGACATGAAGACCCTACTACTTTACTCAACGCTGTGAGGTTCAGCTCAGACCGCTCAAATAGACCCATTAGAATGGGTACATACTACCCAAAGGCAGCTTAAAGACACCGCCGCTCAGTGGTGGAAGTTTATGGCGATATATTACAACTTGGGAAGAATTCAAACAAAGACTAACGCACCACTTCGCCAGTACAACCACCATAGCCTCTCTCCAC